>CAUYQG010194241.1:0-27972 GCA_963574415.1 Tarsius wallacei
TACCACGCCCGGCTAATTTTTTTTTTTTTTTATTTATTGTAGAGATGAGGTTTCGCCTGCCCAGGCGGGTCTCGAACCCGCGGGCTCAGGCAATCCACTCACCTCAGCCTCCCAAGGCGCGGGATTACAGGCTGAGCCACCGAGCCCGGCTAGAAACTATATTCTTAAGTGGATAGATTTAGAATTTTTGTTTCTGGGAATTAATTCCATTTTATGTATGAGTGTCTTCTTTAACTCTTGTAACACACTTGCCTTAAAGTATACTTTTTCTAATTTAGTAAACTATATCAGCCTTCTTGTAGCGAAAGTATATTTTTTCATTATTTTATTATTATCCTTCTCTCATTCTTTCTTTTGAGGTGTGTCTCTTGAAAACAGTAGGTGGTTTGGTAGTCTTATTTGTTTTTATCCAATATATTTATTTTAAAATTTAGATTATTTAATACATATACATAAAGATAATCACTGATATATTTGACTTTATATTTTCCAACTTCTTGTTTTGTTTGTGCAAACAATAGTTTTGTCATACTGTTATTTCTTACTTTTTCTCCCTTACTTCCTAAATTCTTGGTTAATGTAAATTTGTATTCCATTTTCTTCTTATTTATACTGTTAGTTCTGCATTATTTCATAAATGTTTAAGTGATTATCGTAGGTATATATCCTTGATTTATTGAGGTCCACTTAAAAAAGTATTTAACAGTCATTGGGAAATTTTAAAAACTGTTAGAACTCTTTGAGTGCATTCATGTGAACTTTCTTTGTGATACTATGGTCATGTATTTTAATTCTATAAGTATTAAATTCCACAAAACATAATTCTTGTTCTTGTAGTGTCAATAGCTATATCATATAACCAATATTTCTTCACTTTGGGCTTTTCTTTTCTGCCTGCATTTTCATGTTTCGGGATGCACAGTCCTGTGGTTTTTGTGTTTGTGTAAGTCTGCAAGTGACAAATTATCTCAGCTTAGTTAATTTTAAAATGTCTTCATTTTGCGATCATTCTTGAAGTAAAAGTTGTAATTGTGCAGCAGTTTCACAATGTAATTGTAATCATCTTTATCTAGCACCAAAAATTTTGTTTCAAACTCAGATGTCAGTGTTATTGAATCTCCTTTGAAGTTAATGTGTCTTTTCTTCTGGTTTAAGATGTATTTTTTCTTTGTTTTGATTATCAGCAGTTTTACTATGATGTGATTAGATATATTTTTCTCACTGCCTATCTAGGGAAGTGTTAGGCTATCATTTTTAATCTATAGTTTACTGTCTTTCATCAGTTTAAAAACATCCTGGACAGCATCATTTCAAATTTTGTTTTTATCTGTTCTTTCTCTCCTCTCTTTCTGAGGCTGTAAATACATGTGTGTAAAATTACTGGCCATATTCCATGCCTCCTCTTTTCTTTTATGATTCCCCATTATTTTCTTTCTCAGTTCTTCAGTCTGAATATTTTCTGTTGACTTGTAGATTTCAGTTAATTAAACTTTTTTTCTGTTGTGTCTAATGTACTATTAAACCTGTATTTTGAACTTTATGTCTAGTCATTTAATTGTTATGCCTAGAATTTCTGTTTTTCTTTTAAATAAGTTTCTGGTGAATTCCTTCATCCTTTCATACATTTTAGAAGATATAAATGATAGTTATCTTAAAATCTATGCCTCATGAATACAAGATACGGATCACTCCTGTATCTAATTCTTCTGTGCCTCTCTTTTTTACCTTTGGTTTTTAATCATTTGGTATTGTCTTTTGTCATCTACATTTTATTTTAATTGGATATATAACACCAAATATGGAAAGAGAAATTAAGGCTATTATTGTATTTCAGAAAGGATTTTAATCAGTTAAGTAGGATCACCATCTTAAAAGATATTATGTTATTTGGGTCTAGCTTTCAGGAAAGTTGGTATATTTCTGGTTGACTCTTTTTGATAGTTTATAATCTCATAATAGAAAAACTGACAAGGTTGACATTTGTACTGTGGTTTTCTATCTTGGATGACTTTTTAGCTTCAATGTTTCACTTTCAACGATTAACTGATATTGCAAAACAAAACAAAACCAGAAGAAATTAAAGGTGGAAAAAGGGTGCATGGAGGGAAGGGAATAAGAAATGAAAAAAATGAAAGAAATTAATTGTTCATGAATACTCATGAAAAATTTATAATTTGTTATCAAATATAATCTAGTAGCATCGTATTAAAGATAGTACAATGTTAACATGAATGATTATCTAGGAATGCAAACAAATTGGAAAACTAATATTTTCTTTTCTTTTCTTTTTAGAAAGTAGAATTTCTTTAGAGGACAGAAAAACTCCCACAGTGGGAGGGGACCCGAGGAGGTTGTCCAAATAGTAATATTTTCACCATAATAAAATCAGGAAAAAAACTATAATTTCCAAATATATAGATTCAACATGTATTCTTGACAGAATTAAGGAGTCGTATTAAAATCATAGGAAATATGTATATTTATCTAAAAAAACAAAAACCCTAGTGTCATTATTCATAATAAAATATTACAAATATATCTATAAGATGAAGAACAAGACAAATATACTTATCACCATTACTGAAGAACTTTGTTGTAATTAATTTATTTTAGCTCCTACTTGGATAGTAACCAATGCCATCACTCAAAGTATAAAATGGCTAAACTTAACTGGGAAGAAAAATACAATTATCCTTTATGTGTTAAAACATGTGACTGCAAACATGAACAATCCAGGGGAAAAAGCAACTTTAGTAAATTATCTGATTAAAAGATTTAAAATCTGCAACTAATAGTAACAAATTCATTTTGATCAAAGTGATCAATTTAAAAATAGTGACATAGCCGGGCTCGGTGGCTCAGCCTGTAATCCCGCACCCTGGGAGGCTGAGGTGAGTGGACTGCCTGAGCCCGCGGGTTCGAGACCCTCCTGGGCAATTTGGCGAGACCTCATCTCTACAATAAATCAAAAAATTAGCCGGGTGTGGTAGCCCGCGCCTGTAATTCCGGCTACTCGGAAGGTGGAGGCGGAAGGATCGCCGGAGCCCAGCAGGTCGAGGCTGCGGTGGCCGGGAGCGGCCACTGCACTCCAATCTGGGCGACAGAGTGAGACTCCAACTCAAAAAAAAAAAAAAAAAAAATAGTGACATAAAGTATTCTATTTTTCAAGTATTACAAAACAAAAACAACAGCAGCAATAACAAAAAACATGCCCTATGAGAGGAAATAAAATCTTGATGAAAAATAGGAAGTTTAAATATTGTAAATATGTACATTTGAACTTAACTAATCTACAACATTAATGTGCTGAATTAAAGGAAATGTCATGAAAAATGTAGAAATTGCTGTTAATTTTGTTTCTGTTAGAAGAATGGACAAGGATTAGAGAATGTCAGACTACATTTTAAATTTTGTTTAGCATTTTTGTAAGCATCAGTTGAGCTCAAATTATTTTTATAATAGTAAAATATATCAAATATCAAATATATGAGGCTTTCAAATCTCATAGACAAACTTAGCAGAACTTAAATATATATTCCTTTTGACTGGTTAATACACATCTACAAAGTCATCTTCAAAGGTTCTTTATCAGTGCGTTTATATTGAGCATGCCTTCAGTAGTAAAAGTATTGGCAATTACCTATATCTCAATATGTAAATATTTTAAAAATTAGGATAAAACTTAAACTGGCAGTGTTTAAACTAAAGATTTATCGCATGCAGATAAGCTATACTATAATATTAGCATACAAACAAAATATTTGTATTAAATATGTTTTTATGTATATGCTTATACAATTCTTGGATGCTTACATAAGAAGCACTTAATTGCATAATGAACATTTGTATATCTAACCCTGAATTGTATCCCACATTTTCAAAGTAGAGGGGGGAAAAAAAAGAAAAGAAACACCTAACATTGAGGTCTTCTGGATATTTGACTGTGGCTATTTAAATTTTATTTTGTCACAAGCAAAATTTACATGTATAAATAATAATGTTAATAATAAAGTCTCCAGGTCTTGTTTTTGCCATCAAATCTTGGCTTTTATTAAAATGTTTCTAGGAACTCAATTGTATTCTTTTCTTCACTAAAAGTTGTTTGTACTACCATATTAAATGTAAATGGGGGAATTAGATATTTGTTTTCTTTGTACTTTGTGATTTGTTGCGCATATTCTAAACTAAGAGATTCAAAGCCTTAAATTATTCAAAGATTTGCTTTGTTAATTTTTTTAAAACAGGAGAGATATAATCAAACGTTTTAAAGAAGTCAGTGAAAATAAAGGGTTTCAATGAGTACCCCAGATGGCAAGACATGGTCGACATTAATCTGTCGGAAACTATAACTACAACTTTGAAAACAGGATGAGTCACAAGGGGATTGCCTGGAAAAACAAATTATAGGATTCTTAATTTAGTAACTCTGATTCATTACATTGAATTAAGCAACAAGGTTGATATGATGAGGCATAGTTAGTGGCTCCTACACCATCCCGCAGGTAGTAGTTGAAATGTCTATTTGTAGTACCTTCTTTAAAGTCATATTCCTAATCCTACGTTTGCTATGGACCCTCTACCACCAAAGGAAAATCAAAAGATAACAAAATCTGTGAATGGTGGAAAGAACGGTTTTTTGTTTTGTTTTGTTTTGTTTTGTTTTGAGGACTTCTTTTACACATCAGTAAAAAGAAGAGAAAAAAGACGTGACTATGAATAGAAAAATGGAGAGAAAATGATGGTAGAGGATGTATGCATAGAAGGCATGTGGGTTGTTGATAGAAAGAACACACTGTGTATACTATTTCCAATATCCTAAAAAATGAGATAAACAGGTGAAATTATTGTTAATTGTATTTGTGACCTGGAATATTGTTGAGAAGGTTACAAATCAATTTTTAGTGAATAAAAACAATGAGGCAAAAAAGAAAATTTTCATCCAATTAAGTCAGATGTTGCATAAGTTGCCATGGTAACTCAGTTTAGGTTAGACCACAGCAGAAATGATCTTAGAAAAACCTGCCTCCAGCTAGCACTAGCTACTGTGTTTTAAAAAGAAAATTGTATATTTTTTTGGTCAAAAAATTGAGAAATTCAAAGAATACTTGACTTTCTTTGTATATGGTTCCTTGCAAATGAGAATTGAGAGATTTAACAAGGGCATCATTGTGGAAATTCTGGCAGTATAAATAAAAGATCTGTACATCTGAACCTTTTTATGATTGTATGCATATCTGAAGCTTAAAATTTTTGTTTGTTTTTAAATTTTGTCATTTTTAAGTTTTATATCAACCTACCATTTTGTTTTCTCTCCTGTTTTACAAAAGTATTTTTCAATATTCTTGTATTTATCTTTTTTAGCATTTTCATTTTATTATAGAGATGTGTGGTACAAGGAAGGATTAACTACACAAGGAGGCTGTATGCAGGTGAAGTTTGGGCTGCCAACTGACCCTCACTTCCCCTGGTTTGGGACCAGGTACCCTTTGGTGTTGTCGTGGGCATTTCCCCCCTCCCTCCTTCCCCTGACAGTGTCCGGTGACTGCCAATCTCTCCCTTGTGCTAATGTGGTTAATGTTCAGATCCCACTTATGAATGAGATCATTATTTAACCCTGTCGTACCTCTTTTTAATGTTTCAGTATAAGTTGCATACATTGCAAACGTCATTCCAACTTACTGCCAATTTCTCTTAATTGCTATATAGCTGTAACTGTGCATTTTTCAAAAACAGAGCATGTAATTATATTCATGTGACTATAAAATATTTATTTCACACAAACTATTTTTAATACTTTGTGAATATGTGTGAATAATGTGTACTATTTATCAGAGTGTAAAACTTTTGATGAAAGAGATCAGAAATGTTGCAAATAATCCATCTGTTTATGGTGCTGCTATAAAGCTCAGTATAAAGGCTCAGTATAAATTGGGCACTTAACCAGAAACTGACTAGTCATCATTGATTTATACTAAAATGTGAACAGATTTGTTAGTATTTTTTTGCCTGTTTTGGAACTGAGAGTGAAATAGTTTCTGCTCTCAAGTGAGAAGTTTGTAAAACTTATATTTGTTCTCTTTAAATATAATTTTTAAATAAATAATCAGGCCGAGCGTAGTGATTCACGCCTATAATCGCAGCACTTTGGGAGGCCGAGGTGAGAGGACTGCCTGAGCCCACGGGGTTGAGATCAATCTAGGCAACTTGGCGAGATCTCATCTCTACAATAAATAAAAAAAAAAATTAGCCAGGCTTGGTAGTGCATACCTCTAGTTCCAGTTACTTGGAAGACTGAGGCAGAAGGATCACAGGAGCCCAAGAGGTGGAGGCTGTGGTGACCGTGAGGGTGCCAATGCACTCCAGCCTGGGTGACAGAGTGAGTTTCCGACTAAAAAAATAAAAAAAGAAAAAGGAAAAAAGAAAGAAAGAAATAATGAATACAACAAAGTAACGACATGCTTATGTCATAATAAAGAAAACAAAGCTATTAAATCTATGAAATTAAAAAAAATGTGTTTAGGATCATGGACGCTGATGCTCTTTCTTTAAACACATTGGAATGCAATCTTCTGGCTGCAAATCTAAATGCCAGTTAGATTTATCCTATCCTCATTTCCTTCCTGTTCTCATTCCAATAACCACCAGGGTTTCTGACAGAGCACGTGTCCCAAGCAGGGAAAGTTTCAAGAAAGTGGAGGAGAAAACTACTTAGAGGAGACAGCAGATAGAGAGAATGTGGAAACCCCCATATTAATGCTTCATTTCTCAAGGCAATATTAAACTCTTTAAACCTTGGGCTGTTGTCACAATATCAGTTATATTTGCAACTAATTTTTTTTATTGTTTTTTCACACAAAAATAATACTAAATTACTCTGCATTTCCATATAATTATCCCTATGCAGTAATTCTCAACTTTGGGGACAGATTGAAGGCCTATATTACATGCACAACTGACATCTTCAAGATTCACAAAATATTTTTCTGAAGGTCAAAGGGTTACTTAAGTCTGTGATGAACTACAGCCTAAAAACCAATGGTCTTGGGGAACAAATTACAATAGTCCACCTTCACCTGTGGTTTCACTTTCCGTGGTTTTAGCTAGTTACCCATGGTCAACCATAGTCGAACATTTCATTTTATTATCTTTTTCTTTTAAAGATGTAAGGTACAATTCAGGGGTAGGTACCTAAGTGGTCATCATACAGGTAAAGTTTGGGCCTCCCTCTGGTACTCGCTTCACCTGGTTTGGGATCAAGAACCCTTATTCATATTATGCATCTTCCCCTTAAGGAAGTGTCCCCCTACTGCCAATCTCTTTCTTATAGTATTATGATAAATGTTCAGGGCCCGCCTATGAGTGAGTACCTGAGTACTCAGATCTTTGTTTCTGTGATAAATCACTGAGTATTGTAGATTCTAAAACCATCCAAGTTGCTGTGAAGTCCATCATTTTGTTTTTCTTTATGGCTGTGTGATATTCCATCATGTATATGTCACATTTTCTTTATCCATTCCATTTTCGATGGGCAGCACAGTTGGATCCGTGTTTTTGCTATTGTGAATAATGCTGCAATAAACATGAGTGTGCAGGTATTTATTTTATAGAGTGATTTGAGTTCCTGTGGGTATATCCCCAGAAGAGAGATTGCTGGGTTATATGGATAGTTGATTTTTAAATCTTTTAGAAATCGCCACACTGTTTTCCACAGAGGTTGTACTAGTTTGCACTCCCACCAACAGTGCAGAAGGGTTCCTTCTCCCCCGCATCCTCTCCAGCATCTGTTGTTTTTTGAGTTATTGATGGTGGTCAGCCTGACTGGAGTTAGGTGGTATCTCAGTGTGCTTTTAATTTCCAGAAATAAGTAATTCATACGTTTTAATTACTGTATCACAAGGCTAATGTCATTCACTTCATTTCATCGCATCACATAGGCATTTAATCATCTCACACCATCACAAGAAGTATGAATATAGTACAATAAAATATTGTGAGAAAGAAAAACCATATTTCTATAAGTTTTATTGCAGTATATTGTTATAATTGTTTTATTTTATTACATGTTATTGTTGCTGATCTCCTACTGTGCCTAATTTATAAATTAAACTTTATCATATGTATGCATACATAGAAAGAAACATTATATATATGCATATATATATGCATATGTGTATATGTATATTTACGGTTCAGTACTATCCAGGGCTTCAGACATTCACTGAAAGTCTTAGAACATAGCCCATCTGAATAAGGGGGACTATAGTATGATTTTCTTATATATTTAAAACACCATAGTTTTCTTTTTTTAATTTTACATTTCCATTGTGATTCTTATTGAGTTTCTTATGTCAATGCTTCTAAAGACAAAATGTAATGGCAGGGTGTATATTATATAATTTGTGACAACTAAATTAATAATTTTTAATAAAAATTAATTATTTTCATTTTATTTTTAATGTCTTTTTATTCTAACTTTAAATAAAAAGGAAAACATACAAGATACACCCAAGGAATTACAATACAAAGATAGAGACCTGTGTCTTTGTCCTAGAGAAGCGTGTAAACATCTAGGGCATCAGGTGAGCCTGGTATTTGACAGGATGCAATGCTAGGATGAAATGAAAGGATTCTAAGACTGGGAAATAAGTCCTCAGAGTTTATAACAAAATTAGATTTTGCTGTGCCAATTGGTACAGACCCTTTTTTTGTATTGTTGCTATTTCATCTTTGTTTTGTGTTCTTGTTTTGTTGTTGTTGCTATTTTTCAATAGAAAGAAGACATTGATCCTAGGCTCTTAAATGAAAAATTTAGGATCCATATTTTATACTTCCATTACGTCAACAACTGGAGCTAGTTGAAATAAAAAGGAAGCCCCACTCCTAACTATTATCTCCCTTTTAAAACTTAAAGACATAGAATTAAATTGATCTTAGGAAGTCTATCATTTTTGTCAATGTAATGGCCTATCATTAAATAAAATTTTTTTTCAAAAATATGGTGTTGTACGACTTAATACTCTACTCTTTATGCAGTTTTCTTAAAGGCAATATCTTGCAAAATTATAGTGTGATATCACAGTGAGGATATTGGCATTGATACAGTCAAGGTACAGACCAATTCCTTCAGCAAAGGTATCCCTCAATTGTGTTTTATGGGTTGCATCCACCTCCTTCTCAGCTCCCTTTTTTTTTTTTTTGAGTTGGAGTCTCACTCTGTCACCCAGACTGGGGTGCAGTGGCCACTCCCAGCCACCGCAGCCTCCACCTGCTGGGCTCCGGCAATCCTTCCGCCTCAGCCTTCCAAGTAGCTGGAATCTACAGGTGCGCGCTACCACGCCTGGCTAATTTTTGATTTATTGTAGAGATGTGGTCTCGGCAAGTTGTCCAGGCGGGTCTCGAACCCGCGGGCTCAGGCAATCCACTCACCTCAGCCTCCCAAAGTGCTGGGATTGCAGGCTGAGCCACCGAGGCCGGCCTCAGCTCCCCTTTTCTTTGCTATCTCTAACTTCCTGATTCTTTGCAATCACTTATCTATTTTCCATTTCTATATCTTTGTCATTTAAAAACGTTACATAAATGGAATCATACATATATAGGATGTGACTTTGAGGCATTTTTTTTCACAAGATAATTCTCCCAAGATTCATCTAAGTTACCGTGTGAACCAAAAGCAATTTCATTTTTTATTGGCAAGTAGTATTCCATAGAATAGATGTACCAAAACTTGTGTAAGAATCCCTCCTTTATTAAAGGACTGTGGATCATTTCTAGGTTTAGCCATTATAAACAAAGCTTCTATGAACCTTTGTGTACAGGTGTTTGTGTGAATGTAAATTTTAATTTCTCTGGAATAAATGACCTCAAATACACTTTTAGTTTTCCTAGAGGCTGCTAGAAATTTTTCCATAGAGCCTGAACCACTTCCTGTGATTTAATTTCTCCATAAACTTGGCAATATTTAGTGTTCACTCTTTTGTATTAGTCAATCTGATAGATGTACATAGTAATATCTGTATATCTTCTTTTGTAAAATAATGTCTTTTGATTATTTTCTGATCATTATTATTATTTTTAATTAGAGTTTGAACATTTGTTATATGTCTATTGTTTGATATGTGGTTTGCATATTTTTTCTTCCAGGCTGTTGCTTATCTTTTTAAGTTCTTCATGTGGTCTTTCATATACTAGCTTTTAATTTTTTTATTCCAATAGCTTTAAAGGTACGAATGGTTTTTGGTTACATGGATGCAGTGTATAGAGGCGAAAAAGTTGATCTGGTCTTTAAGCGTATCCTTACTTTAGCTCAAATTTACAAGTGGCAACATGCAGTGTTTGTTTTTCTGTTCCTGAGTTAGTTCACTTAGGATGATGTTCTCTAATTCAATTCAAATTGCTGCGAAATATATATATTTGTTTTATTCTTTTTTATGGCTGAATAATATTCCATAGTATATATAACTCACATTTTCATTATCTACTGATTAAGTTGGTGGGCAATTAGGTTGATTCCACATCTTTGCACTTGTGAATTGTGCTAAGTATGTGAGTGCAGGTGTTTTTTTTTGTATGGCGACCTCTTTTCATTTGAACAGATAACAAGTAGTGGGATTACTGGTTCAAATTTTAGGTCTGCGTAGTTCTTTGAGAAATATCCATACCGATTTCCATAGAGGTCTTACAAATTTGCATTCTCACCAACAATTTATAAAGATTCCCTTGTCACTTCATCCATGTCAACATTTATTTATTTATTTATTTTAATTTTATTTTTTTATCCTTGGCCATTCTAGCCAGTGTAAGACAGTATATCATTGTGGTTTCAATTTGCTGTTCTGTGATAATTAGTGATGTTGAGCATTTTTTAATATGTTTGTTGGCCATTTTTATATCTTCTTTTGAGTGACGTCTGTTCACAACATTTGCCCATTTTTTAGTGGGGTTTTTTTTTTTTGTTGCTGAGTTATTTGAAATATTTGCAGATTCTATATATTATTCCTTCTTCAGATATAGTTTGTCAATATTTTATCTCATTCTTGGGGGTGCCTATATACTCTATTGATTATTTATTTTGCTGTGCAGAAGCCTTTTAGTTTAATTAGACCCCTCTTACTTATTTTTGTTGTTGTTGTATTTGCTTGTGGGGTCTCAGACCTTCATTATTTGCCCAGGTCAATGTCTAGAATAGTTTTTCTTAGGTTTTATTCTAGAATTTTTATGATTTCAGGTGTGACATTGAAATATTTAATCCATCTTCAGTTAATTTTCATAATTGGTGAAAAATAGGGATTCAATCTCATTTTTTCTGCACATGGTTATTCAATTTCTCCAGTACTAATTATTTAATGGGATGGTCTTTCCTCAGTGTATGCTTTTGTCTGCTTTGTCAAAGGTCAGCTGGTTATAGGTATTTGGGCTTATTTTTGAATTCTCAATTCCATTCCATTGGTCCATGTGTTTGCTCTTGTACTTGTACTATGTTGTGTTGGTTACTACAGCCTTATAATATAATTTGTAGTTGGGTCATGTTATGCCTCCAGCTTTGTTATTTTTGCTTTGCATTGCTTCGTCTATTCAAATTCTTTTTTTTTTTTTTTTTGCTTATGTATGAACTTTAGGTTTGCCCATATAATTATTATCATATAATTTTTAGCGTTTTGACATGATGGATTATGTTGGTTTATTTAGTTCCCAGGACTGAGACAGCTTTACCTATCTGGAATAAGTTCACTTTCTTTTTTGTACTGTCTGTATCTGGTGTTGATACCAGAGTAATACTAGACACATAACATTAGTTAGAAAGTGTTCCTTCTATTTTTTTGAGTGTTTTATGTATGCCAATTACATCCTATAGTCTATTTATGCTCTTTTGTTCTTCTGCATCCTTGCTGACTTTCTTTCTGGTAGATTTATCAGTCGCCAAGGGTAGGATGTTGACATTTCAACTCCAGTTTTGGATTTATCCGTTTTTTCTTTCGGCCATATCAGTTTTTGCCATATTCTGTTTCTCTGTTGTTTTATTGTTTGGTGCAAAATTGTTATGTCTTTTTGGAGGATTTGTCCCTTTTTTTTTTAAAGTTGGTGTCCCACTCTGTAGTACCCCTGGAATACAGAAGCACACTCACTTATCACTATAACCTCTACTTTCTGAGCTCAGGCGATCCTTTTGGCTCAGCCTCTTAAGTAGCTGAGACTAGACATGTGTCACCACACCCAACTATTTTTTATTTTTATTTTTTGCAAAGCTATCTGATTAATGTAGATTTAGTTATCAATTGTCTTTCATCAGTCTTGTTGAGATGTCCCTTGTCCGTGTTATGAAGAGTGATTTTTAAAATAGTAACCTGGACATTTTGGATGTTATATTACGAAACCCAGGATCCTATTTAATCTTCTTCTATTTTAGCAAGTGGTCCCTCTGAAGTAAAGGTGAAGGCTATGTGGATGTGACTGTTCAGCTTTGCACTGGGTCTGCCAGCACCATTCCAGCAAAAGCGGGGCAGTAACTCTTATACTCATTGAACATAGGTGGGGTAGAAGTTTAGCTGTTCCTTGGCCCTACTGGCACTTTCCTCCAAGAGCTGGGTACCGAATGTCGATGCTTCCTTGAACTCTACTGGGCCCTGCTGCCACTAGGGCATAAGAAATTAGAGAGTTGACAAATTCTGCTTTGTTGCTATAGGTTTGGGTAGAAAGCCTAGCTCCTCACTGGGCCTCAGGGACACCAGATGAAGAAAGGAGTGGAGTGAAGTGCCAACTAGCTCTGGCTCTCAGCACCTCACTGTGCCTCATTGATACTGGTTGTGGAGTAGATGTTCAGTGATGTTCAGTTCCCCAGTTGGTGTTACTAATATCAGGGTAGAGTAGAAATGGAGTGTCAGTTGACTCTACTTTGCACTGCCTTGTTCAGTCTTGTTCTTGACAGGTTGTGGGTTAGAGTCTCAGCTCCATAATGAGACTTTTGGATACCAGGAATGGGGGAAGCTGGTGTGTTTATTAGCTCTCACCTACACCACATTGTACAGTCTATTTGATGTTAGATGAGTATGAAGGCTCAGCTACCCACATGACTCTGTTGATACTTAGTATGCATATGTTGGGGTGGAGGGGGAGGGACTGGCTCTGCCTTGCACTACCAAATTAAATCTTTCTGCTATTGGATAAGAGTGGAGAATTAGGGTGCCACCTGGTTCTGATGAGTGGAGAATGAAAGATCAACTGACCAAAGTGACCTATAAACATCATCTGGCAAACAAATTGGAGCATCACCTGCTTCTGTGAGGCAGGGAGGTTGATTGGAAGATCAGTTCCCTTCTTGTCCCACCAAAACTGGAAGGGAAAGGGATACAGATTTTCCACTGTTGTTGTGTGTTGACTGGAATAAAGTGGATATCGCCTAAAATATTTTCTTTTGGCAGGGTAAGAAGCAGGTTTTTTTTTTTCAGATTTCTTTGTTTGTTTGTTTGTTTTGGTCTATACCTATTAGTGGTTTTATTTTGGTGACTATAAGTAAAGAAAATATTACTATAAGCAAGAAAAATCTCAAGGTTCCCTAGGTAGACCACTTTCTTCTTTTCATCTTTCAGTCTTCTTCCTATGCATGTTGTTCTTTTGTGTTGTTTTACTTGTAAAAAACTAAGAACTTTTTAGTTTGTAAAAGAAGGAACCCAAGAGAAATGGGGCTCCTCCATCTTGGTGGGACTAGAATTCTCCAATACCATTATTTTGTTGATGAAATTTATTTTGCTTTGGATTTTCCTCCTCATCTGATCTTCCCAATTCTATTTTCTAGCCTCCCATTGACATGCACATGTATCAACATGCAGATTGCCATATTTTTAATTTATAGCTTCCTAATATACCTCAAGTATATTTTCATATTGATGAATATCTATTAAAACATCTACCTTCATTCTGTATTTTCTTGTGTTTAAATTCACATTTATGGCAGTATGTTATAAATCACGTTTGATTTTTGCTTTCTTCATTAACAGTTTTGGAAATTTACCAAAAATATAAAAATAGCTATAGCAAAATTATGTTAATTGCTGTATAAAATCTCACTTTGGGAAAAATGTGCTTCATTTATACAATTAAAAATTGATACTTAGTATGTCTCTGGTTCTTTTCCTAATTTAGATCATGTTGCAACAAATAGCTTATAAACATGCCTTTGATTATTAGTGTTCTGAACACATCTCCAGATATAAAAATGGAATTGCTGGGCCATGTGGCATGTATATTTACAATTTTACAAGATACTGTTAAATTAACCTTCAAAGCAATGCCAATTTACACTCTGGTCATGTGGCATTGCCAGACATTTTGATTTGGGCTTTATTTTAATAATCGAATGAATGTTGAAATATGCCCTTATACAATTTATTCTGATTTTTGGCGAGTTGAACAATTCTTTGTCCACAAATTCATCATTAAACTTTGCTTGCAATATCTTTGTATGTAATTTGTTTATTTCCCATTTGGTCTGAGGATTATTTTTGACTGGTCTGTTTTTTTTTTTTATGTAATCTGGATACATGAATATAGCCCATTTTCTCCCAGCTTGTCACTTATTTCATATGCTATTTTATGGTTCCTATTTCTTTACTTTTCTTTTGTGTCTTTATAATTTCTTTAAAGGACTTTACTAAAGTCTAGTATATTACACTTAATATTGTGTGTAATATTACACTTAATATTGTGTGTAATATACTAGACTTTAATAAAGTCTTAAGTTCACCACTCCATAGACTCTTGCTCATCTGTGTGATCACCACACAGATCAAGATATGAAAATTTGCCAAAATTTTAGAGGCCTCCTGCGTATTCCATCCAAATCATTACCTCCAGAAAGGTAATCATTATTTTTTTGAAACATAGTTTAGTTTTACCTCTTTTTGGCCTTTTTATGAAGTAAGTTAAACTACATGCACTATTTAAAATTGTTTGCTGTACTCCTTTTCTTTCATACATGCTTTCAGATCAGTATCCTTCCATTGTTTTTATTGTTGCCTTCACTACAATTTATTATTCATATAACTGTTAATTAACATTCACATTCCACTATCAGTGTTTCAAAAAGTCAGTTGTGCCTAATCTTTCAAAGCACTTAGTATTACTAATTTTTTAATTGCTATGTATAGTGGTATCACTTGTATCTTCTTAATGATCTTGAATCCTTATTCATATACCTACTGACTATTAGATAGTCTCAATCTCAAAACTAAAGTTGTTCAAGTAATTTTATTGAGTTTTTTTTTTGGTCTTTCTTCACACTTACATATTTCACATATTCTTTACACATTCTACATAAGTACTTTACAAAATGCAAACCAAATGTTGACAAGATA
Organism: Tarsius wallacei; assembly: GCA_963574415.1. Taxonomy (NCBI): domain Eukaryota; kingdom Metazoa; phylum Chordata; class Mammalia; order Primates; family Tarsiidae; genus Tarsius; species Tarsius wallacei. The sequence goes on from CAUYQG010194241.1 coordinate 15,348, forward strand.
CAGTGGAATGCAGAAAAAAGAAAGAATGAAATATTGCTGAGTTCGTAAAAATGGAAAAAAATTCACAAAAAATATGAGAAAAAACTATTCTATTCTAAATAACTAAATGTATAAAGTTCAAAAATAAGTAAAACTTAGTCATAGTTATAGATGTTAAAAGAGTAGTTACAGGCCAGGCTTGGTGGCTCAGCCTGTAATCCCAGCACTTTGGGAGGCCGAGGTAAGTGGATTGCCTGAGTCCATGGGTTTGAGACCAGCCTGGGCAACTTGGCAAGATCTTGTCTCTACAATAAATAAAAAATTAGCCAGGCGTGGTAGTGCATGCCTGTAGTTCTGGCTGCTTGGAAGGCTGAGGCGAAAGGATTGCCGGAGCCTAGCGGGTGGACTCTGGGTTGGCTGTGAACATGCCACTGCACACCAGCCTGGGCAACAGAGAGAGACTCCAACTCAAAACAAACAAACAAACAAAAAAGGGTAGTTATAGAGTAAGAGAATTAGCTGGGGAGGACAAGAAGAGATTGCCTGGATCCTGCAAAACTATAGTTTTATGTTGGTGATGGTTACAGGGGTATATACATACGCAAATATTTATTCAATAGTGCTTAAGGTCCGTGAACTTTCCTGCTCATTAGTTATATACCCCCCTCCCCGGCCCCAAAAGGTAAATATCTAGGTACCTCAAGGTCATACATTTAGGCTCTTATGTTCTTATGTTAGCTATAGGAAGATATAGTCTTTCGTTTGATGTTTACATATGCCTTTCCCACTTAGTTTTAAGCTACTTTGGAAAATTATTTTGGTGTATGCTATAGAAGGAAAGACATATTCACATTGCCTATTTTCAAGATGGTTAACTAATGGGACCGGAAATATTGATGTCTCCAAAAGATTAGCTTTTCTGTTTGTACTGCAGTGTAACTGTGTGTACATCAGTTGACTGCATGTCTTTGTGTCTTCTTTTCAAGTCTGTATTTTTTTCTATTGGCCCATTTATCCCTTTGCATACAACATATAGTGTTGTAACTACTATGCCATTTAAATTATAACAAAATTTATCCAACACAGATATTTAAATTTTTTTGGATTTTTGCCTCAATATCTATTGCCAGCTTTGGAAATTGCTTACACATTATAAATTTAAATTTTGCTTGTCTTCCATGAAGCTCTTCTTTTACTTCTAGGACATTTCTATATATTAGATACTTTCATAGTAGTCTATATTTCTTATATGCTCTATTCTGTCATTTTCAGTCCTTATTTCTATTTATGATTAAATTTGTCAACTTCAAAGTCACTAATTATCTTTCTCTTACTAAATTCCTATAAATAATTACTAACATTTTTCAACACCAAGATTTCTATCAGAGTTGCTTTTTGAAATTCTAAGTAGCCTAGTAAAATTCTAAATATTTTTTCTATTTTCTTTCACATATTGACTATAGTTATTGTGAAAACCATATCTTGGAAAAGGGGATGTCTGGGTTCTTTCTGAAGGTAGATGCATAGATAGATACAGATATATCTGTAATTTGGTCTTTTTTTTTCGTGACTTACCTAATACTTTTTGGTTAAATGTGCAAGTTTGGGTGATAAAAATTATGAAGTTTTGGGACAACACTTATTCTTCCAGGGAGGATGTGATAATTTTCTGGCAGGTTGGTAGAATTTGGGCAAGAGTTTGCTATAGATTTCTGACATATTCCTTTAAAAGGCTAAGGTGATAAGTACACTTTTATAATTTTATTTGCAATAATGTGTATGTATATGTACATGTGTGAGCAGGTGTAAATATTCCAAATGTTTAAGTATCCAAATATTCTGAGTTCCTATTATATATTGAAATAAATCCTACATTGTTAAGGATGTTATCTCTCTATTGTATTTGGTTAGTTAATATTTTATTTAGGGTATCTGCATTTATGACAATGAGAGAGATGGTCCTTTAAATATATTTTCCAATATTTGTTTTGCCTGATTTTGGTGTCAAAATAGTAACTTTACAAAGTAAGTATTTTATTAATCATTTTTTTCCATTTCTTTCTGTCCCTTGAATGTTTGCCAGAATTAACCTGTAAAATATTTGGATACAAGTTTATATAATATCTCAATAAGAAATTTTAACTTTTAACTCAATATTTTGAAAATAAGTACTATTAAATTTCTGTTTCCTATATTTTTCTAAAAAAGCTTCCATGTCATCTAAGCTTTTAATTTTTTTTTTCTTTGAGAGTCTCATTCTGTCACCCAGGGTGGAGTGTAGTGGCACAATCGCAGCCTTGGCTGCAGCCTTGACCTCCTGGGTTCAGCAATCCTTCTGCCTCAAACATCAGAGTAGCTGGGACTGCAAATGTGTACCACCACACCACCACCCTATGCCCAGCTAAATTTTTTTTAAATTAAAAGATGAGGTATCACTATGCTACCTAGACTGGTCTTGAACTCCTGGGCTCAATGGATCCTCCTGCCTTGACCTCCCAAAGTGCTGGGATTTCAGGCATGAGCTACCATGCTTGGCCAGCTTTTCAAATCTAAATTGGAATTATGATAGAGCCTTTACATAAATGGATGTTCCAGAATGGAGGAACATTTGTTTCCTTAGGATAAAGATTTGAGTTTGCATTATTTGGAGACTGGTTCTAGATTTTATTAATCAGATTTTGAATTTATAATTGTCACTTACAAATATCATTCCTGAAATATATGGCATACTATAATGTCTGTGATTTATAGAATCTGAATGTTTTGTTTCTTCAGGCTAAATATAAATTGTTATTTGATCCAAGTGTGTCTGGGGTTGCAATTAAATCTGTGTGGAAAATTACAGAATTATGCAAATATAAATAAGGACATTTCAATCTGAATGAAATTATGAAGGTAAGTTTGCACTGATAAATCATAATAATTACTAATATGTGATGTGCCGTAGCCATATCTTACCGGTTACTATTCCCTAAAGGCATTCATAGGAAAACTAAGAAATAATTATTTCTTGAACACCAAGAAAAAACAAAGGCAAATTTAAAAAAATCAACAATCTAAGGCATTATTTAAGAAAAATAGCATTAGAATGTTCTGACAGTGTTGAAAATTTTGCCTATGAAATAGATACTGGATTAGTAGAAAATGAGAAAAGGAGAAAAGGAAGAAAAAACCCACTAGATTTGTGGAAGAAAAACATAGATCTCAGTAACCGTTGTGTCTCTTTATTCTTGGTTGTAAAATAGTAAAGTTGGACTACGAGATATTTATCATTAATTTAAGTTCTGAAATTCTGTAACTCTATGAAACAATACTGAGTCCAAAATTAAAAGTTTTGAAAAATAAGAATGAAATATATTTGTATTTTATATAGTATTTTGTAGAGTTTTTATGCCTTTGTCAATGAAAGTAAAGGGTTTTAATATGGAGAATTTCATAAAATAGGAGGTAGGGACGCTGGTTGATAAAATGTAGAATACTCAGAAACTGCTGGACAGCACATAGTAACAACTCCCTCATTTAAAATTCAAATGGACTTATCTGCCAATGACTGGTTCCCTGGTTATTACATCAATAAAGTTTTCATTCTTTGCTTTGAAGCAGTATCAGTTGGAAAATAATCCAAAGTGTAGCTTAAAATTGCATAACCCTTGCTGTTTCCTATGACTTCTCGGTGTCTTTTTTTCCCCTTTCCAGTTGCTGGATGCTCTGTCTAATGCTGCTGCACACCAGTTCAGCTGTGAATTCAGCTATGGCCACACACTGAAATTCACAAAGCCTGGACTCTACCACCCAGCTTTCTCAGCAAACAGCTGTGCTATTTAAGCGAGTGTTCTACTTCCCAATTTAGCTCATTTGCATTTGTGGTCTCCTAGGTCTTAAAAGAGTGTTTACTTACTAAAGTGGTGTACTTCTGGCCAATCAAATTTTCTGACCTCCAAGAAATTATACCCCTGTGTTCCTTCAGAAGCAGTGTGGGTCTTTCAGATTGACAATCTGTAACATACTATTTTAAACTTTTTTTTCATAGATTCCCTTTTCTACAAATGATAGACATTTCTGATGTGTGGATTTGTCCCTACCTCCTACTTTATGAAATTTTGTGTATTAGAACTAATTTCATTCATTTACAAAGACATAAAACCTCTACAAATTTTGAAATATTTCTAGGATCTCTGAGGACAAAATAGAAAATGTAACATTTGAAACAAAAAGTCATTGATGATATTTATTTCATGGTCCCCAAATGGCATTTCTTTTTTTGAATGACAAAAAAAATGTATCTATGAGAAACTAAGAGAAGAAACAGGCTGAGGATTCTTGGAAAAAGATGGCGGCAGAGCCAGTCGGACTATGTGAGTCTCAGTGTGAATGAATGAGTGTAAGGACAATTTTGTGTACATGTCTGTGAGTAAGTAGGAGTGTGAGGTGTTGATTCTGTGAGGACTTGGAGGCAAGTGGTCAGGGCTCTTCTAGTGAAGCAGCAGGTACCACAGCGGCTCTGCCTAGACCCTAGTGCTTCCCAGGGTGTAGAAGTCAAGTGTTTCTGAGGAAGAAGCTGCCCCAGTGGCTTCTGGCTCCAGGCTCTCCATCACCACCACAACGTCTGGCCAGATACTGGCAGCAAGGGCTGCAGAGGGAGCACAGCAAGGGAACCAAAGGCAGAGTATCACTGTAGAAGATGAAAGAGGCACCCTGCCATCATCCTGAAAACTAGGCAGGGAAGTGATCTGGCTTGCTCACCATGGAGCAACAGACCCAGTCTCTGTGAGTGGTGGGTTAACTACTCAGGGGTTGATCATGACTTAGAAGGAATATCCCGAAAGTACAAACTCTGGAGGGACAGGACTTGTGCTGAGTCTCAGGTGCCCCACTCCCTACCCTGATTCAGCCATGGGACAAAGTATTGACCAGAAAAGGATGAAGAACTCCAAAGAGATTAGCAATGAGTCTGGGGCTGATCTGACCTCCTCCTCCCCAGCAATCCTCTGAACATCAGATTCACACTGCTGGGGCACAATCGAGAGGATTGAATCTAGGCAGAACCTGGACGTCTGTCACAATAGGAAGACTCTACTCCAGGGTAAGCCTGGTTGGGGTACCTCCCCCAGCCCCCTGCCAGTACCTGTGGAAGAGACAATCCACACTTCCTCATCAAAGGGGATTCCCCCCCCAATCATAAAGAGTGGTAGGGGAGGACTGAAACCCCACCAACACACACCGCCCCCTCCTCTTTCCCTGGACTGCACATTGGGGAGATTGTGAATTTGGCCTAAACGTCGCAGGAGAAAGTCTTACCTGTGAGCAGCTGAGAGGAACAATTACAGAACCTGCCACAAGAGGAGAGGTTTTTTTTTTTGCCTTTTTAATTTTTTTAAATCTTTTTTTCCTTGTGCATGAATGTGTATGTGAAGCTTCAATCTGCATTCTTCCTCTACCTTTTTTTTCTTTCTTCTTTTGTTTTTTGCTTTCTGTTTATGTGCGTATGTGAATGATTGAGTATTCATCTTTCAGTTTTCCTTTCGTCTTCTATGGTTTTAGTTTAATGTGACTGTGAACATATGTGTGAGGGTTTGATTTGAATTCCTTTTTTACTCTTTTCTTTTTTTCTTCTCTTTTCATTCTATATTGGGCTTGTGTGTGTGTGTTCAGTTTTCCTGGGTTTTTTTTTTCCAGTTTGTTTTGGTTTGTGTGTGTGTGTATGTGTGTGTATGTTTAATTGGTTTTTTGTTTTTGATTTTCTGTGTTTTTAAAAAATTCTTAAACTTTTTTTTGCCCTATTTAATTCTACTTCCCTCTGTTCTACTCACTGCTGTTACTGTATCTTGGATTCAGGGGCCACACACATATACCCATTGCATCATCATATAGAGTGGTGATGGGGAGTGGGTCTCAGGAAACCCATACCCCAGTCAGTGAAAACTGTGACTTGCAAGTAGTTTATGAATCCTAGCTATCCATCTTCCACTTTATTGAACTCTCAAATCAACAAGAGACAAGAAACCTTCCCACCCTCAGCCCTGTTTCAAAATTGAACAAATTCAGAGCCCGGATCTGGAAAGAATAGTGGGTTGAGCAAATTCCAGAAGTGAACACCTCTTCCACTGCCACTGAATAACACAACTAAAGAGAGAAGAAAGAGCTCTGTCTCAAATGAGGAGAAAAAATGGAAAAACACAGGTAATTCCCATTGTACAAAAGAGACAATGCCTGAAAAATCAGACCTTGCAGTCCAATGAAAGTCACCAAAAGCAGACCCTGGAATATAACTAGGATTAGGGAATGGATGTAAAGAATGAATAAGACTCAAGAAAGACAAAATGCAACACTGAAAGAACTTGTAACTGAGATTTTGGCCATAAAAAACTTCATCCAAGACATAAATAAAAAGATGATAATCATGGAAAGCAGAGTTAATTAAGCAGAAGAAAGAATCTCGGAACTTAGGAACAAAGCATGGAATTAGCCAGATCTGTAAAAAAATCATAGAAAGAAAACTCAGAAAGAAAGGACAAAGCCTCCAAGAGATGTGCAATTATATCAAGAGAATGAACCTAGACCTGATTGGTATCCCAGAAGAAGAAAGGAAAATGGAGAACACCTTGGATCAAGTATTCCAGGAGATTATCCAAGAAAACTTTCCCCATCTCACCAAATATGTGACCATCCAAACACAAGAGATACAGAGAACCCCCACAAGACACCAAATGAGAAGACCAACCCCTATACACATAGAAATTTGGCTACACAAAATAAAAAATCCTAAAGGCAGCAAGAGAGAAAGGTCAGACTACCTATCAAGGAAAATGAATCAGAATAGCAGCAGACCTTTCGGCAGAAACTACAAGGGACTGGAGTCTAAAATTCAAAATCCTTAACGATAAACAATTTCAACCAAGAATTTGAACCAGCCAAGCTCAGTTTCATCAGTGATGGAGAACTAAAATTCTTCCCAGATGTCCAACCCCTAAGAGATTATGCAGCTTCCAGACCAGCTCTACAGGAGATGCTTAAACAGGTATTAAGCACAGAAGAAAGAAAACAAAACAAGCAAACAAAAAAACATGAATATGCACTTCCCAAGACAACAGAAGAACACAGGATCTTAAGAGAATACATCACTACTGCAAAGTTGAAAACACAAACATACATCAACCCAAAAGTTAAAAGAAAACAAACAAACAAAAACCTTTATAAGAACATCATTCTGGGAGAAACACTCATATTTTAATAATCAGCCCAAATGTGAATGGACTAAATGCTACACCGAAAAGACACAGAATGGCAAACTGGATTAAAAAACAAATGACCCAATACTTTGCTGCATCCAGGAAACTCATCTCACAACAAGGGCTACATACAGACTCAAAGTTAGAGGATGAAAAATGAATTTTCAGGTGAATGAATCACAATAGAAGGCAGGGGTTGCAATTTTAATATCAGACAAACCAATCTTTAAGCTATCAAAAATTTAAAAAGATACAGAAGGACGAAACATAATGATAAAAGTTTCAATGCATCAACAAAAAATATCCATTCTAAACATATATGCACCCAACCTAGAAGCAACAGCATTTATAAAACAACTACTAAGTAAACTAAAAAAGAATATTGACTCTAAAACTATTATAGTTGTTATTATAGCTGTTAAAACTATTATTTTTAAATACCCCACTAACAATCATAGATAGACCATTGAGACAAAAAATCAACAAAGAGAATCAAAACATCAATTCAACACTTGACCAAATGGACTTACCAGATACCTACAGAACGCTCCACCCAACAACCACAGAATATACATTCTACTCATAACCAGGTAGAATGTACTCCAAGATCCATCACATCCTCAGTCATAAGTCAACCATAAACAATTTCATAAGATTGAAATACTGTCATGTTCCTTTCAGACCACAGTGGATTAAAAATAAATATCATCACCAATAAAATTCCCCCAAGCCCACAAAAACATGGGCACTGAACAGCATAATGCTAAATGACTCCTGGGTCAACATAGAAATCAAAACAGAAATTTAAAAATTCCTGGAAACAAATGAAAAAGAAAAAACATCTTATTCAAACCTCTGGGATGACATGATGTCAGTTCTAAGGGGGGAATTTATATCTCTGTGAACACATAAAGAAAATGGGAACATCACAAGTTAATAGCCGAACTAATCACCGAAGGGAGCTACAATGACAAGACCTCTAAAAGCCTAAATTTAGCAGAAGAATCCAGACCACCAAAGTAGAAGCCCAAATACAGGACGTAGAAGACAAAAATATAGGAAAAAATCAGCAAAACAAAAAGCTGGGTTTTTGAAAAGATAAACAAGATTGATGGACTAGCCAGACTGACCAAAAAGAAGAGAGAAAAATCCCCAATAAAAACAATCAGACACACAAAAGATCCAATCACAACTGACCATGAAGAAATACACAAGATTACCAATGATTACTATGCACATCTGTTTGGAAACAAAATTAATAACCTAAATGAAATGAAGGACTTTCTGACATCACACAACCTCCCAAGGTTGAAACAAGAAGACACTGAGACTCTAAATAGATCAATAACAACCCAGGAAATTGACTTCATTGTGAGAAAACTAGCTACAACAAAAAACCCTGAACCACATGGCTTTCCAGCAGAATTCTGCAAAACATAAAAGGAACAGCTGATACCAACCCTATTGAAAGTTTTCCAGGCAAATGAGAAAGATGGAATTCCAAATCATTTTATGAAACTGACATCACACTGATACCCAAACTGGGCAAAGATCCAACAAAGAAAGAGAACTACAGGCCAGTAACCCTGATGAACATAGATGCAAAAATTCTCAGCCAGATTCTAGCAAACTGAATCCAAAACCACATCTCAAAACTCATCCACCATGACCAAGTAGATTTCATCTTGGGATGCAAGGCAGATATTTGAATATCTGGGGAGCATAATTATAAGAGTTTTTCTTTCATTTAAAAAGTTATTTTACTTAACACAGTCCTAAAATACTTAGAAATACTCTTACTCATAAGAACTCTATTGCTGACTGTAAGATTTGTCAAATTGAATAAGTTAGTTCATTTCTCTAGAGTTTTCTCTATGTTTACTTTTTATAAATGACACATTGTTATTTCACTGTTAGGTGCAGGAAATACAAAGGTAAATAAAGCATGTTTCTGGCCTTCAGGAAGTTTTCAGTCATATAAGGATGACATACAAACTCAGGGATTAGGAAGTACAATGTAAGAAATACATTCATAAAGAAATGCTGAAAGATGCTGTGCTGTATTTTATAATTTCATGCTTCAGTTTCCTTATTTAAAAAAATGTTTAGGGGAATTTATAAAAGTTAACATTGGATATTATGTGTGGAAAAATATTTTTAAGAGAAACAAAACATGCTGTTATCTTAATTATTATAAACCACCTATCCAAATTCAGATTAGAGAAATTCTCTAGTAAGATTCTATACTTACATAGCCTGGGCCTACGTTTGAACTCATTGCCTGTCTTATGGACTACAAGCCAAACTTCTTGGATTAGCACCGGCATTGGGCATTAGAAATGAAAAAAAAATGCAGTAAGAAAATTCATATACTGTCTTATTTCAGAAGAACTACAGATGACTATTATGCTCATGGTCTCCTTTGTTGTAAAATACTGTTATCTGAAGCATTGTTATGCTTATTATTGTTTCCATTGTTGTTAAAATGTTAAAATTAGAATTCTAATCTAGATGTACTGACATCCTGAACATTTTTTTTTTTTTTGAGTTGGAGTCTCACTCTGTCGCCCAAGCTGGAGTGCAGTGGCCGGGAGCAGCCACTGCAGTCTCAATCTGCTGGGCTCCGGCGATCCTTCCACCTCAGCCTTCCAAGTAGCCGGAATTACAGGCATGCGCTACCATGCCCGGCTGATTTTTTTATTTATTGTAGAGATGAGGTATTGACAAGTTGCCCAGGCGGGTCTCGAACCCTCAGGCTCAGGCAATCCACTCACCTCAGCCTCCCAAAGCGTGGGATTATAGGCGGAGCCACCGAGCCCTATATCATCCTGAACATTTTGAGTGCTTCTTGTTTCTTGACAACTTTTTGCTCACTTTACTGATCCCACATATAATTTAAAAACTTCAAGCATGCAAAATTTAAATGACATTGTTAGTAAGTAGGGTTTTCTTCATTTTAAAATATTTTCATCAAAAATTAATAAGAAAGCATGACATTAGTTGAATTAGATTGTCAAATTGCATATAAAGAATAAATACATCATGATAAAATGAGATTTTTCCCTGGCAAGGAAGAAACAATGTAATTCACCATATTAAGACTGAAAAGAAAAAAAAAAATCAAACAAAATTCAACACCTATTTTGTATAAAAATTATCTTAGGAATCTAGGAATAAAAGGTAACTTATTCAAACTGGTAAAGGGAATTTATAGAAAACCTACATCTAATATTAACTGTCTAACATATTAAAAAAATATATATTGCCCTTAATTGGAAAAAAAAGTAAAGAAATGCCCTCTCATAGTTTCTATCATTGTAGCAAAATTTTTAACCGTTTCAATAAAACAAAAATTAAACATATGGACAGAATGAGGAGAACCACCTTTAATTGTGAAATAAATTATCATCTCTGTAGAAATTCTAAGTAATCCACAAAAGAGCTACCAGAAATAATGAGTTGTCCTGGGCCACAAGATACAATTTTGACATACAAAAATTACTGTGTTTTATAACTATCAGTGAAAACTTAGAAATGAAATTCAATTTAGAGGAAATATTATTTATAATACCATTTAAAATAGCACAAAATACCAGTACATTAAAAATTATAAAACACTGCACAGAGAAATTAAAAGGTTCTAAATTAATAAGAAGATATTTCAAGCTTATTTCTCAGAAGACCTGGTATGTTTAAAATGTGATTTCTCTCCAAAATGTTCTATAGTGTCAATAAAATCCCGATCAAAATCATAGCAGCTCTGATACAGAAACCCACTATTCTCTGTCCATATTGCCACAATCCTTAAAGAAAGGCATAATGAGCATTGTGAGGCCTGCATGCACCTTCATTCCTGAGAGTTAGCCAAAAAAAGCATATTTCCTTACCTCCTACACATTTCCTGCTAAGTAACTTCAAAGAACTCTTAACTCCCTGCAGACTGCTCACTCCACTGGGAGAAATGGATCCCTATTCATCCTCCTTTATAAGTAGTCATAGATTTTAAAATATAGCACCCATGTAACCATAAGCCTTGTATTTTATATCGCTTTTTGCATGTTATAACTACTAATTAACAATATGTTGTAGTGAATAATGTTTTACTTTGTAATATGCTCTGTTAACTCCCCCACTCTATGGTAAGCATGATCAATTCCTCTGTTTGGTGTTACTGATAACACTGTGAGCTACCTTTTGTTAACTGGTGCCAGGAAATGAGGACCACAAATGCTACTATTGACAGAATGCAGCTGTATCTTGAGTTCTATACGATGCTCTGTTAGTCACCTAGTCAATGTATAGGTACCAGCAACATTAAACTTATGAAAACACACTGTGGAATCTAAAGGGCAGGCAGACCTGTTCCAGAAACACCAGGAGCCAGGTTCTGTCTTTCTGAATTCTGAATTCAGAAATAAACTTCTTTCTGTCAGTGCCCTGAATCTCAATTTATTGGTGTCGAGAGATAGCGGCTGGCCAAGTGTTTACTCGAACTATAACACGCTTTCTTCAAATAGACAATGATCATTTAATTGTAAACTACACATACACACATGTGTGTGCGTGCGCGCGTGCACACAAACACACGAAAAGATAAAAAGCATAGAATAACCAAAGCAATTTTTTGAGCAAAAAATTGAGAATGTACACCATCCAATTTCAAATTTATTATAAAATACAGTAATTGGCATAGTGTAATGTTGACACAAAAAGATAAGCTATATATATGGACAAATGAAATTAAACAGAAAGTCCAGAACTATCTCCCATATAAATAGATTCAAGTTAACAACAACAACAACGCAAAAATTCCCACCATATAAGACATGAACTCAAGAGAATCATATACTTGAATTCAAACATAAAAACTATAAAACTTTAAAGGTAACATAGAAAAACATTTTAATGATTTTAGTTTAGGCAAGACTTATTTGATACAATACTGGAATTATTAAAAAAAAATACAGACATCATCAAAATTCTTTTGCTCTAATAAAAGCACTATTAAGAAAGTAAAGTCAGTGTGGTGACTCATGCTTGTAATCCTAGCACTTTGGATTGCTTGAGGCCAAGAGTTTGGGACCAACCTAGGCAACACAGGGAGACCTTATCTCTACAAAAAAAATAATAAATGAATAAATAAAAAAAATAGCCAGATGTGCTAGCACACTCCTGTATTCCCAGATATTCAAGAGGCTGAAGTGGAGGGATCACTTAAACCTAGGAGTTCAAAGTTGTGGTGAGCCATGTTTATGCCACTACACCACTACAGCTTGGAGATCAGAGTGACACCTTGACTCAAAAAAAAAAAAAAAAAAAAGAAAAAGAAAATTAAGAAACAAGTTGCAGCACAAAAATGCAACCTAATAAAACAAGAGGAAAAAAAAAAAAAAAAATTAAAAAATATTTAAAATGAT
>CAUYQG010194242.1:0-17630 GCA_963574415.1 Tarsius wallacei
GGTTAGCCACTTTTGCTAGCAGGCCACGAGGACTGTGGCGATGACAAATTGTTGCCATGTTTTATTGCTTCATCACACTTGGGTTTTACTGCTTCATTCATGGGACTGTGCTGTACACAGGACTGTCACCCTCGAACTGCATGTGGGAGAGACTGGGACACCCAGGGCTCTGGCCCTGTTGGCCTCTTCATCTTTCTCTCCCTCGTCCCTCAACACTGCGCTCCAGCTAGTCTCGTCCTCCTTCCACACTCCCTGGGGTCCTTTCCCTGGTGCTGTGAGTGCGGCCAGCTCCTCCTCAAGAAGGCTGAATCCACCTGACAGCCAGCTCGCCTGGCCATTTCTACCACGCCAGGCTCCCCTGCTCTGCTCTCTTCCCACAGCTCGTGTCACTACTTCCACTCATGCTGGTGGGGCTCCCCAGGAAGCCAAGGCAGAGATAGCCCTAGGGATTCATCAAGGAGAAACGCCTACGAAAGACAAGGGGGGAAGGCAGGATGGGGCAAGGGTGCTGCTGGAATATGAAGATGGCCTGAACAGTGTCTGCCAGGCTATGGGGCGCTTCAGAGCAGGGACTGCCCATGACACAAGTCCTGCGTGAGTGGCAGTGGCTTAGTCCTTATGCCACCTCCTTGCTCAGTCATGGTCCAGGACTCCCTAAGAAGAGAATGACCTCAGCCTGCAAGCTCAAGAGGACCTCGAAGATGCTAGCGGCTGGCGGCTGTCAGCCAGTCATGCTCCTCTCAGTCGGGCAGCGAGTCCTTTCTGAAGTGGTCACCTCCATGCCTGTCCTATCGAGTTAGAGAGTAGACGTTTCCTCAGAGCTGGAACCTCGTAGATCTTGCCGGTGGCTGATCCCATTCCCTGCAACAGCCAGGTGCATGGTAGGAGCTGAAAAAACATTGTAGGGGGTAAGCACGTGACTTTAGGGGCAAAGGCAGAGAACCACTGCCCAAGGTATCACAAGCAATTGTTCACCCGGCAGTGCTTCTGAAGTTTCAAATGCTAAAAGAATTCACAATGTCAGAACTGTGACTTGCCTCTTGCCGTGTTAGAAGACATTGGCGGGTGACATCTCTAGAGCCTGGTGGGGTAGGGGCAGCAGAAGCCCAGGAGATCCCAGAAGAGAAGGAAAACAGAACTATCAGGCAGGTCAAAGGCACATACCAGGGGGCTGTGGGTGCCTGTCTAACCGGAATGGTTATCTAGTCTGGCAGAGCCCAGCTTCTTGGGTGGCCAAACAAACCCCAGGCACAGGGTTCCCAGAGATTGGGGGTGGGGAGATACTGCCCTATCTCTTTAACCTGTCTCCTGCTACAGTGCTTTCCTCTGCCAGAGGCTCTGGCCTGGGATGGGCTTGTCACCTGGGTTGCTGTCTTTTCACGGGACAGGTTGAAGCCCGAGATCCCAAGACAACGGGCCTGGCTGTGCAGAAGCCCACACGCATGGCGCACGCAGCGATACAGAAGAACTTTCGGGAGGGGGGGCGAGATGCCCCTGGGGCAGGTGCCCAGTAGCTTTGGGGTGAGGAGGCATGTGTAACTCTATTCACTGTGCAGAGAGTTGGGAGTAGCAGAGTCTGTCTTGGGGAGAAGCCTGGCTCAGGTGTGAACCTCAGTTTATAAACTCAGAAACGCAAGAAATAAAACTCACTTGCCTTTTAACTCCACTGCACCAGGGCACTTCAGGGGTCCTCCTACCCTGCATGAGATGGGTGTTGCATTTAATTTCAGAGGATGGGAAAGACTAGCAGAGTGCTTGGGCATTGGGGAGGGGGTGAGACACTAGGCTCAGCCCATTGACATCATTTGTCCACGCTGGATTCAGATTCTGAGACCTTTAATAACTTACTATGGGCCGGGCGGGGCGGGGGGTGTGAGGCACAGTCATTGGTTCACACTGGTCATTGCCAAGTTGTCTTTTGTTCCCAAGCAGAGGCCCCCTAAGGGTCACAGGCCTCTGTCTATGTCAGGACACCCAGTAGCACTCCTGACTTGGCTCCCAGAATATCACCTTGCCCTCTGCTTCGTGTCTGGCTTTCTCTGCAATCCCAACACATGGGATGTCTCTTTAAGAGCCTCGCTGTGTATTCTCCCAAATCTGCTTTATTTGCTTTATAGTCCAAAAGCCTTCTTTGAAACTCAAAAAAAAAAAAAAAAGACGTATTATATTGTTATAATCTTTATATTGTTGCTGTGTTGTTCATACTCTCATGAGCAAATCCAACAGGATCTCCCTAATTGGATAAGGAAAGACCAAGAGGTGGAAGGAAATATTGTGTGTGGGGAGATGGAGATGGACATTGGCTAAAATCTCAAAAACATTCTGCTAGCATACTTGCTTTGGAAGCTCTCCTGCCAGAGCCTGGTTTCCCTCCTGCATCAGGTAGGGCTGGTCAACTGGGAGAATCGAGCAGGTGGCGCTATCGTCCACCCCCAATGGCAGCAAAGGTGTAACCAGGCACTTGATGGGGGTGGGATGTGGGGAATGAATCTCTCTATTCCTTTCCATGAGCAAGTCCTTTTCTGCCATGGCCAGACCTCCTTGCAGAAGTCTGGAGGTCAGGGAAACAGACTTAGCTCGGTGAAGACTGGAAAAGCTCAAAAGAACAAAGGGGCTGCCATTTTGGGACCTCAAAAGTCATTAAACTCAGATCGAATTCAGCTCATCTGAATCCACACCTAGGTAGGCTGCTGATGTGGACAGGACTCCCAGGACTCCAAAGTCAGAGTGACTCAGGTTTAAGTATAGCCCTGCAGTTCAGTGATCCTGGGAAACACATTTCAACTCCCTTTGCCTCAGTTTCCACATCTTTAAATGGACATGGCAGTTGTGACGATAAAATACAATTATGTTCACAAAGTTTGGCCTATCTGTTCATGCTCAATTACTGTTAATTCTCTTTCTATCTCTTAGGAAGTCCACAGATGAGCGAGTACCTTTCACCTCTAGAGTGCCAAGCATTTACTTAATGCTGAGAATTCACAAGGTGCCCAAGTGACCCCCTGAAAACTAAAATCAAGCAAATTCAGAGGAAGACTCACTGAGACCCTCCTACTGTTTCCTTCATAGCTCTCGCACCTGGGAGAATGGGTAATCAGGTGTCTCATCTTGGCATGAACAGTAACATGGTATGACTCAATCTCTTGCAATGCCTCGCATTGCTGGGGGACTTGTTTCATACCCGAGAGTCTCTCATTGGTAAGAAATGTTTCCTTATTCAGTATCAATTTCTTCAACTGATTGGCTCTATTCCATGCCTCATTGTTATGCATGCTCACCTAATATAAGCAGCACAGTGGCAACGCTTTAGAAGGAAGTGCCCAGCAAAAATCTTGCCTTTAAGTGAGCCCATTGTATATTGAAACCAAAAGTTTTCAGGAAGAATGGTAGGGAGTGACATCTCTTAAGCCATGGAGAAAGCATTTATGAGAACAACACCAGGTTCTTCTAGGTGTAAAGCTGAGCCCTGCGTCCTTCTGGATTCAGATGATTTCTTCGCTTTTGTGCTCTGTGGATTCAGGGTCACCACCAAGAACCCTTATTCTCTGGAGGCAAAGATGTGCTGGAATTCCAAGGGCATGGCCAGATTTGAGAGAGAGGCGGGTTCAGAGCCGCTTGGAAAGGCAGAGTCCAAAGACAGTAGGGTCATTTGTATGCAAGACCATTCTCCTGTTTAAGGTAAGGGCACCCAAATAACATGTGAATCGTACATCACATTCCTCAGATGTGAGCTTTTGGTTGAGGAATGAGGAAGGGCTGTTGGCAATGTTCCCCGGGAATTGAACCATCTTTGTCCTGCTTCATAGGGTTGGAGCTGAGCAGGGCATAGAGGAGAAAACAGGGCACTGAAACAGGTAAATTATTGCTGTCACTTATCACCTTTACTCAGTTACCTACCCTTTGCCTGGAAGTGATGTGTCAGTGATATCACCTGCAGGCTCAGCAGGGTGGATTTTCATTCCTTTCTCTAGGTTCTTCCAGTGGGGAGCCCAGGCAGAGGACTGGCCCATTTTTCAAAGCTGTTTTACGTCATTTGTACCAAGTAGAAGAGGCAGTGTCTGCACAAAGATCCTTGCAGATTTATGTCCTGCCACCAGTGGTTACCAACCATGGAAAAGCTCAAGGCTTGAACAGAGGGCTAGACTCACAGTCACAGCTGTGAGTTGGAAGGCACCTCAGAAATAATTAGATCTACCCAACTCCCTCCTCTTACAGATCAAGAAATCAGGGACCTGGGACTGGAGTGGGAGGGTGCCGGAGGGCACAGAACCAGTTCACAGTGGAGATGGAAGTCGAGTGTAGACAAAAGATATGCACATATCCAAATGGGAGGATGAGGTTTGAGCTAAAAACCCAGCTGGGGTGCATGACTTTGCTCACTGAATGGCACCTGTGTGTCAGGACTCTCCTTGGCCCCTCTCTGCCCTGCCCCCCAGGAAACTAAACTGTATGAACTGAATCAAAACCCTCCTGCCTCTCAGACTTCTGGTTGGCCCTGACCATGGTGGGTTTTGGCAGGAAGTGGGTGAGAGCAAGGAGAGCGAAGCTGGCTGTTCATTGCCCCCGCCCCATTCTGTCCCCCTGTACAGTCACTGGTCACTTGAGGCTGCACTATCAGGGACAGTGCCTGAGCCCCCATGCCTGCCACTAACCAGCCTGATTTCCCCACACCTGCCCATACCTTGTGTAACAATTCCTTTACTAACTTGCCTCAGAATTCCCTCATATGAATGTGTCGCCTATTTCCTGCCAAGACCCCGACTGACCCAATGACTGAAGATTCAGTGGAGGAATTTAACATGGCAGTGTCAGTGCTAACCCTTTGGCTTACACATTCCTTAATAGTAAGTTGAGATTTGAGAGTCCCCCCACCCAGGAAAACTTGGGAGTTAGAGACGATGGACAATGATGAAATAATGACTGAAACTAGTTAAAATCTACCAACTCTTGTGGTTTTTAGGTTTTTGTTCCTTTGTGAGTTGGAGTCTCACTCTTACCGCCCAGACTGGAGTGCAGTGGCATGCTCACAGCCACCACAGCCTTGACCTGCTGGGCTTAGGTGATCCTTCTACCTCAGCCTTCCAAGTAGCTGGAACTACAGACGCATGCCACCATGACCGGCTAGATTTTTAATGATTTTTTGTAGAGACAAGGTCTCACCAAGTTGCCCAGGCGGGTCTCGAATCCCCGGGCTCAGGCAATCTTCTCACCTTAGCCTTCCAAAGTGCTGGGATTGCAGGCTGGCCACTGCGCCCAGCTCACTCTTGTGTTTCTAATCTGGTCTTGTTTCTCGGCATTTTACATATACGCACATTATACGTATATACGAGGGGGACCAAAATAAACACCCTGGAATTATCTTTTGGAAGGTGGGCCCCTTGTAGTACAGGCTTCCCCGGCTAGGTAAGTGTCCTAGGAATCCATCAGCATCAGTGTACCAGCTAGTCTTATGGTGAGAGGCTGCATTCAGTTTCAGTGAATTTTTTTTTTTGGAGATTCTTTCGAGGCATTTGCCCATTTCATGATAGGTGATTTACGAGCACACCAGCCCACACCATGCTGAGTGTTCAGCAGCTTTTGACCAAAACCAGCATGACCCCCCGCCCCACCTTCCCTATTCACCTGATGTCGTCTCTAGTGACTTTTTGTTGTTGTTGTTTTTCCAGATGAGAAAAGGTCTCTAAGGGAAACATTTTGCGGATGTGGTGAAACAAAAACTGACAGAAACACTAAAAGGTATCAAAATCGATGAGTTAAAAACTGTTTTGAGCCGTGGAAAAAGCATCTCAATAGGTGTATGGCATCAGATGGAGAATACTTTGAAGGCGACTGAAGTTTAAACTTGTGAGAATAAATGCAGAATTTTTTATTAATAAATTCTGAAGGTTTTTGGTCCCCCCCTGTATATACACACATATAGATGTAGAGCTTATAAGACATAGATTTGGCTCATAGCATGCTATGATCTAAATGTTCATATTTCCCCCAAATTTATATGTTGAAATTCTAATCCTCAAAGTGATGGTATTAGGAGGTGGGGCCTTTGGGAGGTCATTAGATCATGAGGGTGACATCCTCACAAATGAGATTAGAGACCCAGGGAATCTCTTCTGCCCCTTCTGCCATATGAGGATGTAGAAAAGAGCCCCCACCAGAACCCAACCATGCTGGGACCCTGATCTTGACTTCCACCTTCCAGAACTGTGATTAAAGTACGTTTCTGTCACTTATGAGTCACTCAGTCTATGGTATTTTGTTATAGCAGCCTGAACAGACTAAGACATGGTACGAGGGGAGGGGACCCCTCAAAAAACCAAATTATCTTTTGGAGGATGGGCCCCTTGTAGTACACTCAGAATTTGTTCCTCTGGATCAAACTGTCAACCAAAGTTTTTATCTGGGAGTTTTAAGACAGCGTGTCATGATTTGTGGAAGAAACATCCTGAGTTGTGGCAAACAGGTGAGTAGTTCTTCCAATATGACAACGCACCTGCCCACACCGTGTTGTGTGTTCAGCAGTTTTTGACCAAAAATGGCATGACCCCCGTCCACCCTTCCTATTCACTCAATCTCATTCCGAGTGACTTTTTTCTTATGTTTATTTCCCTGGATGAAAAAGGTCCTCAAAGGGAAAGCTTTTGCTCATGTGGAAGGGATGAAACAAAAAATGGCAGAAGCACTAAAAGACATCAAAACTGATGAATTCAGAAACTGTTTTGAGCAGTGGAAAAAGCATGTTGATAGGTGTATTATATCAAACAGGGGGTACTTTGAAGGCGATTGAAGTTTAAACATGTAAGAATAAATAGACAATTTTTAATAAATAAATTCCATTTGGGGGGTTCCCCTTATGTATGCACAGTTCTGCCATTTTCTCTGCTGGTATATACGTATACCTTATTCTTTTCTAACTGTAGTGTGACATTCCTTAGCATGGATGATAAGCTATTTAACCATTTTGCTATGAGTGGATGGGGAGATTTCTTGTAACTTCTTATTGCTACAAATGAGATTGCAATGAGTACTCTAACACATGCTCACATGCACAGGTATGCATCTGTGCACACACATACATGCACATTCACACACAAGTGGGTAGTGCTGTGGGGTAGATATCTAAATGTGGAATTGCTGGATTAATTTAAATTTGCTAAATCTACCAAATTGCTCTCCAAGAGGACCATGCCGGTAGTTTGAGAGAATACCTTCTCTCACACTCTGTGTAAGATTGACCATTTCCATTTTGCCAATCAGACAGAATTTTTTTTAACTTGAAAAATGTTTACTTCCATAATTGCTATGAGACTGAGCGTCTTTTTTTTTTCCACTTGGATTTCTGTTCCCTATTCTGTGGCTTTGTCTTTCACCAGGTTGGCCATCTTTGACCCTGATATTATGTTCAGATGTGAAGGCAAGTATACATAGTCCTTGGCATCTTTTTTTTGCAACTATATCCCAAATTCAATATGTATGATTTTGTCAGAGACTTTCATCAAGTCTCCAAAGAGAAGCACGTTTAAGAGATGAAAGAAGAAAGTTCAAGCCTCAAAACACTTGGAACTTCTATTCCTTATATCCCCTGACATGATTTTATATTATATTTGATGCATTTAGTTATAGACTGTCATCTATCTATCTACATATCTATATAATCTATCTTTCTCATTGATCTACAGATCTACCTACTGGTCTACTTTTTGAATTTGTTTGTTGTTCTCTGCCTTGTTCTTGGGGGTAGACCTGGCCCTGGAGACATTAGGGCATAGGTCCCCAGAGAACAATCATTGATGGAGGTCACAGCGTCTCCCATTCAGCTTCTATATACAGCTGACCCTCGAATAATGTGGGAGCCAGGGGTACCAACCCCTCATGCAGTTAGAGTTATGTAGAACTTTTGACTTTCCAAAAACTGTTGACGGGAAGCCTTACCAACAACATAAACAACAAACACATATTTTGTACGTTATATATATATACTATATTCTTGCAATAAAGTAAGCTAGAGAAAAGAGAATGGTATTAAGAAAATCATAAGGAAGATAAACTATAACTACTGTTTATTAAGTGGAAGTGAGTCATCATAAAGGTCTTCATCCTTGTCTCTATGTTGAGTGGGCTGAGGAAGAGGAGGAGGTAAGGCTGGTCTTGCTGTCTCAGGGGTGGCAGAGGCAGAAGTGGAGGAGGTGGAAGGGGAGACAGCGGAGGCAGGCACACCTGGTGTAACTGTTATTGAAAAAGATCTCATATAAGTGGACCCTTGAAGTTCAAACCAGTGTTGTTTAACGGTCAACTGTATCACACACACACACACACACACACACACACACACACACACACTATGGAGGCTTAGAGAGGGAAAATGGCCTGCCAAAGGACCACCACTATCTAATGGTGGAGCTAGGAGTTGAACCCAGGTCTCCTGAGTCTCAGGCCTGTGACGTTGTGTTATCTTCCTGAATTTAATTCAGTCCAACTGGAAAGGCATGCCTGGGGCCCGACTTACACGAGCAGCTCATGGGAGAATGGTGATTTAGAATATAGTCCATCCATCAAAAAGCTGTCAGTTGAGGGTGGACCCTGCTTCTTGTGCTCTTGTACGGGAGGATGGCAGAGCCTACAATATGACCTTGGAGCTCTTCATCAAAGGGTTAGTTTTCTGTGTAAACTTGGGCAGACTACCATACCCAGGTATTTGATCAAACACTAATCTAGATGTTGCTGTGAAAATACTCTATAGATATAGCTAATCTACACAGTCAAATGACCTTGAGTAAAGGAAATGACTCTTGATCATGTGAGGGGCCTCGTCTAATTAGTTGACGGACTTAAGAGCAAAATCTGAGGTTTCCCAGAGAAGAAATATTCTGCCTGATGTCTGAGGCATCACCTCTGTCTAGTTTCCAGCCTGCTGGCTTGCCCTACTGATTTTAAACTCAAGACTGCCACATCAATTCTTCCCAGCCCGTTGGCTGCCCTATGGATTTCAGACTTCCCAGGTCCGACAACTGCTTGAACCAATTTCTTAAAAGAAATGTATAGGCCGGGCTTGGTGGCTCAGCCTGTCATCCCAGCACTTTGGGAGGCTGAGGCGAGTGGACTGCCTGAGCCCGCGGGCTCGAGGCCAGCCTGGGCAACTTGGTGAGACCTCGTCTTTACAATAAATAAAAAAATAGCCAGGCATGATAGTGCACACCTGTAGCTTCGGTTACTTGGAAGACTGAGTCGGAAATATCCCAGGAGCCCAGCAGGTCGAGGCTGGGGTGGCCATGAGTGTGCCATGTCACTCCAGCCTGGGTGACGGCGTGAGACACCAACTAAAAAAAAAAAGATATCTATATATATTAAATATATTTTATATATATTATATATCCATAAAATCTTCTTTTGGTTCTGATTCTCTGGAGAGCCCTGCGACAGAGATTTATCACCTTGCCCATGTTTCAGCTTTAAGAAGTGAGATTGCAAGACACAGAGGTTGCTGAGGCTTTAGGCTAGAATCCCACAAAGCCGTTCTGGCCAGGTTCTTTCTGCTGCTTTCAGTGGTACCTCGCTGCCCCTATCCTCCTAGGAACCTATGCTCAGCCATATTTGACCTTTGGGTTTTCTGGCTGGCTGGTCTCTGGTCCTCCTCTGTCAGCAAGAGAGATCTTCTCCAGTCCCTCCTGGTGTCCATGAACGCCATCCCCATGCCAAGTCAGTTCTGTCGTCTGGTGATCCTTGTCCTCTGCATAGAAGCACACCTCCATAAGCCTGTCGCCTCTGGCTCCATCCTTCCCAATTCACTAGCCCCAGGAGTTTGCCCGGCTGCCTGGACTGGGTCAACGGATGACACTCCCCACTGGTGACGACTTTTCCTCACAGGCACTTGGGAAGGTAAGATCTGCAGAGGTTGCATGTTGGGTGAAAAGAAACAGGGAGAGTCACTCGTGACCGACCCTCCCTTCCCCGCCGAGCCATCCGGGCAGACACGACTCCTATCAAAGCAGCAAAATGAGGAGGAAAGAAAATATCAAGCCTTGGAAGATATTCGCCCCCTTAAAAAAAAGCAACAAAAATAAAATCTCTTCGACTGTGCAGCTTTGGGGTGAGGAAGAGGAGGAAGCCTCGCCAGAGCAGGTCTCCGAAGTTTCCTGTTTTCAGGCAGGCGGGACGCAGAGTGCAAACATCCTTCTTCATTTACGGTCTTTGTTCTTGCTCAGCCAGTGTGCTGTTCCACGGGGTGGCCTTCCAGGCGCATGCTCCTGGCTGCATTATCTGCTTCAGATCAAAAGAGAAAATGCATGAGAATGTGCTCGGGAGGCCTGGATAACGCACACATGCCAGTTATAATCATAATCATGCGTGCGTGGGCCGGGACCCCTTGGGGAATCCAGGATTGTGTCTCTTCCGCTTAGAGCTGTCCCCTTAGGTTGAACACACATCACGTGTTCATGGGCCGGCACTAAGTAGGGCACTGGGGGGACCCATGCCCCGGTGGGTCCTGTCAGGTGCCAAGGTGGAAGATGAAAGCTTCGTTTTTCCTGGAGCACACGATGACCCAAGCATTCATTCCTTCAGCATCTTTGAGCATTCACTTTTCAGATGCGATTTGCAAAGTCATTCTGCCTTTTCCCCACAAGATCTAGAAAATCCATGACCATTTGCCCAAGACCATCCCAGTTTATACCGATTTTCCCAGCACAGTTATTAATAGCACTTTCCTGTTCTCAAGAGTGTCTCGATTTGGATGATACATGGTAGGGTCTCACCGTCAATGCAGCCCCCTCTTGGCAGCCACGAAAAAGTCAAGGTCCTTTTCCAGGAGCTAGGACAGGGCTGGGCATGGAGAAGGACGTTTGGAAAGAAATACTGATGACTGGACCAATTTGACTGTTGGATTATCTTGGGCATTTGAGACCCAAGTAAAGCACAAGGCAGGGATCTGGGCACGATTGTGTTTGACTTTCCATACAGCCCTTGACAACCAGAGATGCGTGGGGTGGAGTTGGAGCCCTCACATTATACCATGAAGGATTAACCTAGCAGCGAGGTGCTGAGGAATCAAATCAAGGTCTTCATGGAAGAAATTGTGCTTTGGGAAAACGGCGGAGTTGAGTGAATATGCAGGTGTGGAGAGAAACAAACTCTGAGCCTGGTATTTGGGGCAAGACGTTACCACATGCCTAGCGGGCCGGACAGCTAGGACTACCTGTCACGTGTTTAGAATCTGGCACCTAGGAAAGCATATTTGCATGTGTTCTCACCTGGGGCGCTCGGCAGTGGGAGGCAGGGAGGACAAGAGTTATCATCCATACTTTTGGATTTTTGAAGATGAGGAAACGTTTCCAGGGCCTCCCAGGGAAGGGTCGTCGGTTCCAGAATCCTGATGAGCCTGACTTGAGTCCAGTGCTTTCGAACTCACGACCATGGAGGCCGTTTTTGAGGGCTGGCAGAGGCACCTGTGTTCTCAAAGGGGCATTGCCAGTCTCTGCGAGGCGGGTTTGCTCGTGGGACCAAGGTCGGGGCTTTGTTGCGGCAGCTTGATCTGAAAGTTGGGTGACAGGGCAAAGCCGGCGTCCTAAGGCATCGATCGTGCCGGCTGACTTCTGTTTCCATCTTGCAGGACTCCTGCCCGGCACGCAGCCAGGGTGGACCCCCAACCCTGGACCCAGGAGCAGAGGCCACACGCAGGCGGCGTGCAGCGTGGGTGAGCGGCGGCTGGTGTTCTCACTACGTGATTGGGAACAGGCGGAGGGAGGGCGATTGAACTGCAGGTGACCCCGGGGAACAAGGAGGCTAATTAAAGCTTCTCTTCCCCACACTTCAGTCACAAGCCCCTCCTGCCCTTCCTCTTGATGGTACGGATGATAAGGAGGGATTGAGTTTATGAAAAGCGATGAAGATGTTTGGATAAGCCGCAGTACTGAGGCAAGCCGGCCAGACGAGTTAGGGCCTGACTGAGGCAGCGGGGTGGCTGGAAGCGTCCTCGGGGACAGGCCAGGCGAGGAGGAGAGGGACGGGAGAACCAAATGCTCAACATGACGACTCACAGGCCTCGCCCTGGGCCTGCACGCCCTGGCGATTCAGCTGGAAATGGGCTGGCGGGGAGGTGGTCTGCACCAGACAGCTGGGCTTGTCCCATGCCGCCTGGCAGTTGGGGGGCTCCCAGACCTGCCATGGAGTCCTGCCTGGGATGGTGGAATAAACAGGAGGACATGCAGCAGATGGGTAGAAAAGGGGAGAGGCCCGAGAAAGCACCTTCCTCTTCAGAGGCAAAGAGCTCAGTTGGCTGATGGGAGAAATAACCAAGGTGACAACAGCCATGGTTTACTGAGCACTTACCACATGCCTGGTGTTGTGTGGAGGGTTTTAGACGCAGTGGCTCACTTAACCTATCCACGTGAGTGGTGTGGTTGTTCTCATGCCCACTGCGAGGATGTGGAAAGTGAAGCCTGGAGAGGTTAGGTAACTTGCCCAACACCACACAGTCAGTAAGGGATAGATCTAGGAATCAAAATCAAGCAGTGAATTTTTTCTTTAATCAAGCAGTGAGACTCTGAAGTCTTCTAGAATAAAAGTTAACCTGCTCCAAGGCTGTCTGTCCACTGTGCTGCACGGCAAGGCGGAGGTCCTGGTGTGTCTGCCGGGATTGCAAGGTGAGATCTAGTGTTTATCTCGGTCTGCCTCCTTGACGCGCCCATTGGCTGGATGGCACCTTCTCTGCCCTGCTCCAATGGCACTTCTGCCTTTATGCAGTGGTGATAGGGAGTGGGTGCAGACTGGGGACTCCTTCACCCTGACAACTTCAGTGCCAGCGGTGGGAGCACCAACTTCCAAGGTGTTAGGAGGGAAATCCCCCAAACACCCATGCCTTCCTGTCCCAGAGGAGTCTCGGGGTTCTATGGCAACCTGGTCTCCTGTCTGGCCACACACGCCCCTCTCCAGGCCACCTTTAGCTGTACTCCTCCTCCAAAGTCTGTGTGTGATTTGTGTGTAGACGATACGGGCAGAGAGCTGCCTTTGGTATTCCTGGGGTTGGGGGTAGGACCATGAGGAAGGCAGGCCAGTTGGCATGAGTGTAGTGTCCTGTGGGATGGATGTGCCACTTACCTCTAAATTAAAAGGGTGACCCCCATCCCAGCATGCTTGGGAAGGCGGGCAGAGACAGGGTGGCTGTCCTCAGCAGGGCTTCTGACTTTCTCCTGGCTCCAGAGGTCAGCTTCTAGGAGGGGAGGCCAGTCAAGCCACACCCTGTGATGTGGCTCTTCCCAAAACTGTCGTCTCCCTCCCCTACCTTTTCCCATGGTAAAAACTCAAACCGTCTGAATTAGTCCATTTTATAGCCATGCTCATTACGGCCTATTCCGAAATCACATGCATTAATTAACACGCTATTTCCAACACCAGGTTTTCCATGCATTTCCCCATTGTTTTGAGAATGCCTTTTCCCTAAGAAGGCAGAGCTGCGATCCAGATCACTAAGGCTGGGACTGACTGGTCTGATCCAGTTGGGGCTGTGAGGTCGTAAGAGAGAATAAAGCCAGGATGGAGGGAATGTCTGTGCATTTTGATATAAAATACCTGCCATTCTGGTTAAATGCAAGGCACGATGTACAAATCAGCCTGGGTCATTGAGGTTCACAGTTCAGCCTTGGTTTTAACATTGGTCATGGTGCCCACGACTCATTTCAATAGTGTCAGTTTCACAGTTGGTTACGTGGGCCAGGGGTAATATTAATGATTACTTGTTAGTTAAGTGGATACGGAGCTTTAACATAAAAATGCTGGTGGCGCAGAGAGCTTTCCAATGGCTGTCCCGTGCAGGCTGTGTGTGATGGGCAGGGTGAGGCCGTGGGCCGGGAGAGCTGGTGTTCCCAGGAGGATGGTCCACAAAGGGCTCCCTGAACCTCAGCAGGCCTGGCTGGGCCTCTCCTGGAGCTGGGCCCGGGAGGCCCCTGGAAAGGTGAGCTGCCGTCCCTTTGGGGCTGAGTCATTGTCTGAGCAGAACTTTCTCTGCAGAATCAGAGACCAGCCTGGGAGGCAGCTCCCCAGAGCAACGTAGAGAGCGGCCCCTGGGCCTCCTCCTGGGGAGGAGCTGCTTGCAGTCTGGGTTGGGCTTTTCTCGTGCCAAGAGGGGAATGCCCACCGATGATTTACGCAGACATTTATAGAAAGCATACAGGCTTGCTCATTCATAAAATGGAAGAACAGTGTGTTTTCTGCCCTGGCTGGGCTCTGGGGCAGCTCTCGGGGTAGTGCGGCTGATTGTAATCGTTTCCGGACATGCCCCGATTTGCCCGTGGGGTGAAGGCCAAGTTTGCATGGGAACAGGCCGCAGATGGAGCCCCGAGTGCAGGCTGCCTGGCCCTTGGAACAGAGCCAACTAAACTGCTAGCAAGAGTCCCCTCCTGGACCTGCTGCCCCTCTGGCCCTTCCCCTTCTCCCAGACAGTCTCTGTCTTCTGGAGCTTCCT
This sequence comes from Tarsius wallacei, assembly GCA_963574415.1. Classification (NCBI taxonomy): domain Eukaryota; kingdom Metazoa; phylum Chordata; class Mammalia; order Primates; family Tarsiidae; genus Tarsius; species Tarsius wallacei. Next base: position 14,453 of record CAUYQG010194242.1, read on the forward strand.
GACTGGTAGGGAGGCCGTGGCTAGGCCAAGTGACATAAGGACACAGGGGATGCCGTGTGAGAACCCAGGAGGAAAGGGGATTCTGCCTGGCCCTGCCTGTCAGTCAGGCCATGAGCTTTGTGCAACCTGTCCTGACCACAGCCAGCAGCCCAGCAAGAGCCAAGTTTGGGCCTTCCCCTCCCTAAGTGGCCGGTCTCCGGGTTGGGCCAACTGTTGACTCAGAGTGCCAGCGTCTTCTCCAGGTCCGGCCCAGCAGCCTTGCCTGTGGGCTGGTGGGTGAGTGCATGGGTCAGAACCAACACAGAGGGATTTCATTTTGATGCTGCTCTGACCCCCAGCTCTCATGAGAAGGGCTGTGGCACCGGCTTTGGGGGTGGGCACGTGGGACACTGGTGGGCTGGGCTGTTTTGAGTGAAAACCCGATCCGAGCAAAATGGTGTATTTTCTGTTTTGTTCTCCCTCCTTTCTCGAGCCAAAGGTTCAGGAATTTTGGCGAAGAGCGTTTTGGAGGTTTGAGTCAAATGACCCCCCAATCCATGCTTCACCATGGGAGTTCCAGAAAGACCTGGAGGAGTCTGAGCAGAGCGGGAGGAGTGCAAGAGAGGCAGAGAAGGAAAAGAGAAGAGGGAAGAAAGGCCGGGGGGGGCAAGGGAGGGCCATGTCTGTATTAGCTTGGTGCTCAAACAAAATGCCACAGGCTGAGGGGCTCAAACAGCAGAAGTTCATTTATCACTGGCCTTTTTCTCTGTGTGTGACTATGTCTGTGTCCTAATCTCCTCTTTCTTTTTACATTCCAACTGGCCTTTTGTTTAAACATCCAATTTAATTCTTAATCGACAACTAATAACAGTACACATTGATGGGGTGCATGGGAACGTTTTGAGACACACAGCGTACGGTGATCCATCCATGCAACTGGCATATCCATCATCTCAAACATTTATCTACCTGCCTCTCGTAAGGACATCAGTCGTGCTGGATCAGGGCTTGCCCATATGATGCCGTTTTACCTTGGTGACCTCTCCGAAGTTGCTTTCTTAAATATCACAGTAGTGATATCTATGTGCTAGGCTTCCCTGGGTGAAGCACTGGGCTGAGCACAGGTGGAAAACATACCGTCTGATTTAACCAGAACACGGCTCTGAGTGGCAGGTATCATGATCTCAACTTACAGAGGAGACGGAGCTCAGGGAGGTTGAAGGAAACCCTCCCAGTTGATGATTCCAAAGCCCTATCTCCTAAGCAAAAGAAAAATGCAGAGCGCTGGGAGGGACGACTCCAAGAATCAGGGTCACGTGGTGCTGGCCTCAGAAGCAGCCCTGTGCACTCTCCGTGGCCCTTTGGCCACTTCATTCTGCTAAGGAGAAACTGAAGCTCCCAATTCATCGCTGTTCCCCCTTCCACAGTCCTGTTATAAGGGTCAATGACTCTAGTGTCCTCTCTAACCCTACCCAAGGGAGCCGATAATGTCCTGATCCACAGGCCTTGTCCTCTTTCTGATCCTGGAGAGAGGTTGTGTGACCTTAGGCAGGTCTCCTGACTTTCTGGAGCCTTGGTGTTGCCATCTATAAAATGGGAGTGGAAAAACTGCACCCAAATATCTGTGTTGGGGAGGTAGTAACCTGACAAAGAATTGTAGAGCTTTTTTTTTTTTTTTTATGAGTTGGAGTCTCACTCAGTCGCCCAGACTGGAGTGCAGTGGCCGCTCCCGGCCACCACGGCCTCGACCTGCTGGGCTCCGGCGATCCTTCCGCCTCAGCCTTCCGAGTAGCCGGAACTACAGGTGCGAGCTACCACGCCCAGCTAATTTTTTGATTTATTGTAGAGATGAGGTCTTGCCTGCCCAGGCGGGTCTCGAACCCACGGGCTCAGGCAATCCACTCACCTCAGCCTCCCAAGGCGCGGGATTACAGGCTGAGCCACCGAGCCCGGCAAATTGTAGAGCTTTGGCACCGAAAGCAGAGATGGCAACGGGGACCCTTGTCTCCAGGCTGCTAAAAACCACACAGAAATCCACAAACATTTTAAGAATGTGGCATTCAGAGCTACAACGGTGCCAGGAAATAGAATCTTCATATCTCTGCCCTGTACCGCAAAATCCTTCAGTTGGCTCCAAGAAGTGGCTCTGAAAGGGGACCAGCACTTTCCATAGAGTCGTTTCTTAAGTTCTCATGGAACTTTGTGTTAAGACAGGCCTCTAGCTCCTTGAAAAAGCAGATTCATACCCTTAGGATGGCAGACCGGGCCAGCAGGAGTTTCTTCTGCTTCTTTGCGACTCTCCTACCTTTCTAGATGTTTCTGCAGCTTCAGGGGTCCACTGGACACCCAGGCAAATACAGTCATTTTTGTACCATTTACAAAACAGTTATACATCTATAAAGGGAGGGGGCTTGTCACAAGGACACAGAAACCAGCTTGAAGGGACTCTCACTGGCTGAGTGTGGCACGTATTTGAACACTAAGATAGGCTGGGCTTGGTGGATCAGCCTGTAATCCCACACTTTGGGAGGCCAAGGCGAGTGGATTGCCTGAGCCCGCGGGTTCGAGACAAGTGGCAACTTGGCAAGACCTTGTCTCTACAATAAAAATTATCCGGGTATGGTAGCGCGTGCCTGTAGTTCCAGCTACTTGGAAGGCTGAGGCGGAAGGATCATCGGAGCCCAGCAGGTTGATCCTGGGGTGGCCATGAGTGTGCCACTGTACTTCAGCCTGGAAGACAGTGAGACTCCAACTCAAAAACAAAACAAAACAAAACAAGAACATTAAGAAAATGTAGCACTTTGTGAATTATAAGTCATTAGAAATAGGAATTAATGAATCCATGCTACTAGAGTTCAAAAACCACATTTGAAACCATCCTGGTAAAAACTGGACCACATAAGGATCATCCGTGGATGGGAACTCTAGGAAAAAACTTTTGACGAGGAGCAGGATATTTGCATCAACTTAAAGTATATCTTCTCAGGCTGCTCATTACAAAGGGTGCCGAAAAACAAATGTGCACACATTTTAAGTAGGACATTCGCTCAAAAGATGGCCTGAATCAATAGAATGCTAGCGTCACCATATGACAGGCAGAACAAAGAAAATGGCGCAAGCACAGTTGAGGGAATATCATACTACACTTTACTACCATCATTTAATTGAACTTCTAAAACATTTCTTAAAATGTGTATAC
>CAUYQG010194243.1:0-13544 GCA_963574415.1 Tarsius wallacei
TGGTGCTTTCTCCTGCAGTAACAGCAAGACCCACTTTTTTTTGAGTTGGAGTCTCACTCTGTTCCCCAGACTGGAGTGCAGTGGCTGCTCCCAGCCACCGCAGCCTCGACCTGCTGGCTCTGGTGATCCTTCCGCCTCAGCTTTCCAAGTAGCTGGAACTACAGGCGTGTGCTACCACGCCCGGCTAATTTTTTGATTTATTGTAGAGATGAGGTCTTGCCTGCCCAGGCAGGTCTCAAACCCGCGGGCTCAGGCAATCCACTCACCTCAGCCTCCCCAAGCGAGGGATTACAGGCTGAGCCACCGAGCCCGGCTAAGACCCACTTTTTATTGAGCACTTACTAAGCACCAGGCACCATCTCAATTGCTTTCCATAAAGGATTTCATTTACTTCTTGCTACAATGATGTAGGTACAACTATTATCTCAGTTTATAGGTGAGGAAACCGAATTCTGGGTTGCTTAACTTATCTAAATAAACCACACACCCAGCAGGGAATGAACAAGAACTAAAACAGGTCTGCTAGACAGGTAACCACCATGTTATCATGGCTCATTCTTAGGAACAGCACTCATCCTCCACATTCCCCAAAGGGGACACACTCTTGTCACAGAAGCAGCAGAGAAGGTAGTGCTCTGACACTCAGCCCATGTGTGCCAACTGAGTAACTGCGTGCCGAAATGCCACGTCCCTTCAGGGGGTGGAGAGGTTGCTTTGGGCTGGACAGTCCATGCAGAAGGCTGCCTGAACCTGACAGAAGGAAGGGAGGAGTGAGGCACTCAGGATGGATGAAACATGACACTTCCACATCCTCAACTTGAGAGGAATAAGGAAGGTTTTTAAAAATATAAAGCTGGGCGTGGTAGCTCATGTCTGTCATCCCAACATTTCAGGAGGCAGAGGAGATAGGATTACCTGAGCCCAGAGGTTCGAGACCAGCCTGGGCAACACGGTGAGACCTCGTCTCTACAATAAATCAAAAAATTAGCCAGGGTGGTGGCACAGGCCTATAGTTCCAGCTTCTTGGAAGTCTGGGGTGGAAAGATTGCCTCAGCCCAGCAGATCGTGGCTGCGGTGGCCGTGAGTGTGCCACTCCAGCCTGGGCAAAACAGTGAGACTCCAAATCAAAAAAGAAAGAAAGAAAGAAAATATATTCTCTGGGGGGTTGCGGACAGTAGGAACTGGCTACCTACCTTCTGCATCTCTCGCCCCCACTCCCCCTAGTGGGTGGAGCCAAGATCAACACGTGTTGGGGGCACGCTGATGTGCAGACTGGACAACCTGAGTGCCACCCAGCAGCGGCCTGAGCAGGATGAGCTGTGCAGCGCTGGTACTTGTGGAGACACAGCCGAATGCACAGCTCCTCTTTCTCCTGGAGTTACTCTGGTGGTCCTCTGTGGATGGGACTCCCCCACTTGACCAGAATGAACTTATGGACACCTTCTGGACAGGAATCCTATCAGGCAGAGCATCAAAGCATCCCACAGCCACGAGAACTGCGGCTTCATGAGCATAATACACCAGGGAAGCTGTGTCACCTAGTGATGTCTGCATGTACTGTCTGTGTCCCAGAGAGTGGGAGAGGCTTCGGAGACAACTGGCATCTGCCTTTTGTAGCCCACATGACCACGTGCAAAAGAGTCTGATGTCTCCGTCTTGGCTTCAGAACCTTTATGTGACTGCACTGACTGCTCTCCCCTTGAGACTTGGAAGACCTGAGGGCCTTTGTGCCAAGAAGGAGCGGCCCACCTCTGTAGCATGAATCATCGAAGAATCTGCAGAGACACCCCCACCCTGCCTTCTACGGGAGGAGGAGGATGCGCCTCCTCCCCCATCTTCCTGCGACTGCAATCACCTGCTTTCTTTATTCTACAGCCTGGAAGTCTTATGCACACCGCATCTGCTGCTTCCTAAATAAAAATGCCATCTTCTGTAGTCAGAAACAAAAAAGACAGAGGAGAGGATCTGTCCTCCATCCCTGAGTGGCAAGAGTTAAAGGTACTAACCATGAGTGCTCTGGGGGGAGGGGGGTAGCTTATGCACATGAGAATGAGAGTGCCTTCATTAGGAGGGACCACACCACCAAACAGCAGTGGAGGGAAAGGTCGTTCATTTATTTTTATTTATTTTATTTTTTTAAACTTTATTTTAAAGATCTGGGGTACAATTCAGGATTAGGTATATAAGTGGTCATCGTACAGGTAAAGTTTGGGCCTCCCTTTGGTCCCCACTTCCCCTGGTTTGAGTTCAGATACCCTTATTGACGTTATGTGCCCATCCCCTCCCCTGGCAGTGTCTCACGACTGCCAATCCCTTTCTTATAGTAGTATGATAAATGCTCAGAGTCCGCTTATGAGTGAGCGCCTGTGGTACTTGATTCTTTGTTTCTGTGATCGATCACTGAATATTACTAAGGAGAAAATTTGGTCAAATGACATTAAATGTTTATGTTTCTTTTTCCATTTCAGATGTCTTGCCAGAGGTACACTGTAAAGCTAGAATTCTAGAAGATGGGATGGCAAAGCCTTGCACATAATGCTTTTCATCCTTTGAATTACAGTTAACTGCAGTGGTATCATTAAGGCTCCTTTCAAGTAGCGGTTCCTAGTATCAGACGATGCTAGATATAATGAGCTATGGCTATGTGTTTTCCATAAGGAAAAAAAATCAGGCCAGGAGAGAAATGGAGGATGAATGATATTTATCAGGTTGTAGGTTCTGAAAACAAATTGTTTCACTAGATCAAAGCCAGCCTGCTTCTCCACATCACCACCAGTTCTGTGGGAAACATTCCAGATATTCGAAGTATGCATTTTGAGACTGAGGAGTAGTTGGTTCCCTCATTGATTGTTTCTACTCTAGGTCATAGTGTATTTTCAAATACTCTTTATTGTCTTTATACAGTTCATCAATAAGACAGAAGCACAAAAAGTGTACAAAAAGACCAACAGGAAAAAAAGAGGCTGAGGTGAAAATTTTAGTGCGCATGCCATGTACAGTTAGCTAGGATGCACCCTGCCTGTACCCTACTTATCTACTTGTGTCTATCCTATGCCACACTTACCTGCCTGTGCACCTGGTACAGAATTCTGGAATTCACAAGTGAACTTGAGGCAAAATTGTAGCACAATATAACTGCAGTACCCTAAGGAGAAAAAAATTCCATACTCATAACAATTTATTTTTGTGATTAAAGATTTAGCCAATCCATCACTTCTGCTTTTGTTCCTGTAAAGACCAATGCCTGTGTTATCAGGAAGAGATAAAACCAGACCCAACTGGAGCTTGGGTCTGAATAACTTGATTTTCACCCAAAGTCAGCAGTCTTCATCCCTCATATTTTAAGATGCTCATTGCAATGTGCTGTCACTGCTTCATACAGCTGACAGCTGTGAAAACATTTTTTTGAATACAAAAAAGTCTGGCTTTTGCCCCTCCTTCCTTAGAAACGAGATGGTGGCCTATTGACTCACACTGACAAAAAAGGACAAAGGCCAAGGGTTCTCCCTGAAGCCTCCCTGTCCAGATGTAGTTAGGCCTTACACAGGTGACCCCTCTGGCAGCAGAGACAGCTCAGGGAGAGGGCACATCATTGTGAGCACAGCTTCACCACAATCCATGTGGGCTCCGATCGGTTCCAGGCAAGCAGATGCCAGATGAGGCTCCAGTTTTCCAGTTCCTGCTGGATTCAGACCTGATGTCCAAGGAAGAGCCAAGATCAGGAGAAAGAGGCAGAAACCCAGCAGCAAAGCTGGGGATGCTCAGTCTCCCTGAACACCTCTAGAAAACAAAATTCTTGCTTCTGTGTTCAAGGGGCTACAGGGAGACAACACAGCTGATGGTTATTTTTGTAGCCAGATAACAAGTAGTGTAAAAGCTGGGCATAGGTTCAAACAAATGGGCTCCTTTAAGAATCCACACAGCATGAAGAGCGTTCAGACCTCATGTGTTCCTTCAGCACACCCAAAGCGTTTTATATTTATAAAACATTCCTAAGAGAAGATTTCCTTCACAAAATTCAATACTTAAGGAAAAGAGGGAGGAAGGGACAGTTTATTTTGGTTATTTTCTTTGTTTTCTACAAAGCTATTTCTTTAAAAGGAATCTTTTCAAAGTAAATAAAGGAACACTTTCAAAATAAAATAGACTACATTACATTTTTATCCCAAAGCTGCTGGGTGGTAGGTATGACTTGAAAAACTGTAGTTTGTTTCTAGCAAACCCATTTAGATTGAGTATGAAGAGAAAGAAATGTGAAAAGAATGGTGATGAATAAATGGAAACGTTTAGGATGAATTTAGTCAGTACCTGCATACTTAATTGTTGCTTTTACACATGTGTCATTTCTCCGAAGACAGGAGGAAATAGATGGTGATGTGGGGAAGAGAAAGAACAGGCAGGAAGCTAAGCATTTGAAAGGAACTTTTATTTTCCAAACAAATGTTCTCCCATATGTGCTAGGGGAATTAATCTCCACTGGCTAGCACAGCCACACTCCTCTTTTGAAATGATATCTTGTCTTCCTTTGGAGAGGAGGACATTGCAGGACAGCATTAATAGTGGAAACAAGAAAGCCAGGAGCACAGAGTCAGGACTGGAACCCACAGACTCTGAACTGCTCATTCACACCCAGGTACAAGAAACACCAGGTCTTCTAATTTGGGCTCCAAGCAACCATCAGCATTGGATAAAGTCTCTTCAGTGAAGAGTTTTGTGTTACATTTTTCTCTCTTAAGCATATTATTTTAAGTAGTCTAATTACTTTTGAGGAGCTGGAGACATATGAACAAAAAAGGTAAATGACACCATCAAACAAAGGCACTGATTATGAAAAAGCCAAATTCTTTGGGCTGTACTAATGAAATAATGGCCGACTCTCCCTTTTACTTTCACGCATGTAAAACACAGTCTTAAACTTACCTGGATAAATTCAAGGTGCTAAGGATGCCACCTTGACTGTTCTAAGCCTCATCTTTTCTTCTCTGGTTCTTTCTCTTTTTTAATTTGAAGTCTGAGTTCACCTTTCTGTAGTGAAGTCTAATAATATGGGTCTTAATATGTTTTATGGGCTGGTTTTCATTCAGATTTTTTTCCCACCCTTCATGGCAGCAGTTCATGAATTAAGCATGACTTCACTAAGTCATCAGGGCCGAAGTCATGATTAATATTTAGTTTGTGGCTAATGTTTACAGAGTATCTTAAACTGTCCCACAGCAAACCATTTCTTTTCCCAAAGAAAACACACTTACCTTGTTATTTCTCTACTACCTTCCCGGCAACACTTTGCAGGCGTTTCAGCTTCTTAAAGTGTTTTAGAAGTTTCAGGTCATCTGCTAGGCCATTATTAGGCCCATCATACAAAATAATTTTAGAAAGATAGAGGCTGCTTCAAAAATTCCAGCTGGTTTTTTATAGCAATTTTAGAAAAAGTACACAGGCGGAAAAATGTGACCATCCTGAACTTTTATCACACTTCAAAATTCCCTTCCTATATTTTTAGAACCACTTCAGTGAATGTGTAGAATGGCATTGCTAATGTCTATAGGCAACGAACAGAATCATTAGGAGTTGAGCAATGTTTTTAGAAAAAAGTGGTTTAAATAATTAACATCATGGTACTCTCCCTTGATTCTTCATCCAGCAGAGCAAATGTCTCCTGACAGGTACGAATCTTCTACGTGAGGCTACAAGTCCAGTTTGGCCAAGACTACCATTGTTATAAAAAAGTATGCTTTCACTAAATACAATGTCTTAGAAACCTGTGCTGTTTATAAGTAATAAACAATGCTTAACTATTCAGTGAATCAGTAATCAACTCAAATTCATAAAAAGGATCCCTATACAAGTTCTATTTTTTAAAAAGGAAAAAAAAATACTAAGAATGAAAACAGATTAAGAAAAACTAATCAAAAAATTAAGAAACTAGGAAACAATATTATTGATAGTGGACACCAGCTGTGGAGCGTGTACTATCAACGTGCTGGCTCCTGCATTAGGTAGGTTTACATGGGCTTTCTTGTTCAACTTTTCTCCAAATCCTTTGAGGTAGGTATCAACATCCTTCTATCAAAGGCAGAAGCTGAGGTTCAGAGAGGTTAAGTATCTTATTTAAAGGCAAAAGCTCTTAACTGGAAAAACTAAAATTCCTATCCGGAGCTCTCTGAATCCCACATTCCTTCCACGATTCTCAAATTCAAGAAAATAAAATGGGGAGAAACTGCAGAAGTCAAGTTCAAGAAACAAAAGCCAGGATTATTCATATGCATAACATTAACCACATTTTGGGTAAATATGTGTTTTCCAGCCATTGGATCAACCATGATGTGATTCAAACTGACTTTTATGAAAGACAAAGATACCAGATGGACCATCTTTCAATCTGGTGTTTTTGTCATCTAAACATGGTCCTAGAAATCAAAACAAATAGAAACATTAAAAAAATTGAAAAAAATATGGGCAATCTCCACTCTGGAATAAAAGGAAAGAAGGAAAAATTATTACCCAAACCAGTAGAGCCCTAGAAAAGACAGGACCTATTTTAACATTAAAAAGGCAGACATCCATCTGGTTTCTTTCTGCAAATAGTCACCATACACTACTTCTGCCGAGTGGAAATAAAAATACCCTGATGTGGCTGTCCACAGGGCTTCTGACAGCATTTGGCCTGCTCAACCTTAACATCTGCCTTCCTTCTTGGCCCCTGATGATTTGTAGGTGTGCCATGAAAAGGTAATACTTTTAATGATCCACATTTGACAAGACTTGAAATTAACCTTTTAGTGAATCTTTCACGTTCAATGTGAAACAACAGAACCGGTGGTGATGTGACATTTTTGGTAGGTGAGCACATCACAGGGGCCTGCCTTCAAGATCTTGCTGAACACCAGACTGCCAGGTCTCCTTAAACTCGACTGGTGGAGGGAGAAAGAAGAGGGAAGAATGAGTAAGCTCTCTGGAAAGTCTCATAAAATGAAGGTACTCTAACCTGCTTCTGCTTAAAGCTTATGCACTTCATTACGCTTGGCTTTTTAATATTCAAATAGGAAAAAGAAACATGAGGCAAAAGAATATGTTTTTTCTGACTGTCAAGTCTCCAAATGCAGAAATACACAATCATTTGACTTCTAACCCCTACACGCACCAATGATCTTTCTGCCAGCATTTCTCATGTTTAGGATTTCTGTTGGGAAGGCAAGTGCCTTTAGCATTTCTTTAGATGTCGTGAAGCATTTTTAAACTGAAAGCACATGAAATCTGGCATCAGCTTGAAATGTGGATTTATAATAGTGAAAGTAACAACAAATACTTATGCTTATCTCAAAGGCATCATCTCTTTTGTACTCCATATTCAGTGTCTAATGGCCACCTTTGAGGCATGAACATTGGTAGAAACTTCTTATTTCTTTGCCTATTTTATTGATCCTTAAAGCAGGGAACCAGGTGGATGAGATATTTTAAAATGGTCTTTCCATAGGTCATCATCAGGATCCATCACTTAATTTTGAGCATCTCACCCAGATTTACTAGAAGGCAGTGACAAAACTAAGTAGTCAGCTTGAAACTCAAGACCTTCTAAAATCTCTCTCTTCATTCAGGAATGCATCCTTCTGGAAGATAGACCCTGTGGATGGGGAAGCTTGCATGACAGGCATTTAGATCTGAAAGCCATTGAAGAAGAGATTCAACAACAGACTCCATAAGACTAAGGGTTCACGAGTCCATCTTACATGAATGTGCTTTGCTGCTGCTGTCTGACGAGGACATTTTCTGTTGCTCAGGTCTTGCCCCTTATAGGCTGGAGTCATCAGGGAGGCCTCATGGAAGAGGAAAGGTTCAATTGGACTGTGCTGGGGGCATCTGGATGCCCTGGTAGGCAGTAGAGCAAGACCAGAGAAGGAAGTAAGAGCATACAAGGCATGGAATGAGACTGTGAGGAAAAAGCATTGGCCGGAAGGTCACATATAGATAGAGGATCATAGACCAGAAAATCAGGGTGTTGCTAGGCTGGAGAAAGCTGGAGGTTCAGGATTCATCCGCAGGGGGCTCCTGAGGAACTCTCGGCCCCCGCTTAGTCATTTGCTGAAAGAGGGAACATGTGGGAGATGAAAGTTCAGATGGAAGAAATATTTTAGGGAACATTAATCTCACTACGGGGTCCAGGATGACTTTGAAAGAAGACAGTTCAGGGACAAAGAAATCAGCTTAGAAAGCAAGAAAAATAATGCACATAGGAGGCAGTAAGGCCCTGGGTTAAGGTCGTGGCAGAAGACAGCAAGGGAGGTGACTTGAAGAATGTCAGGAAAGTTACAGACTAATTGAATACCAAAGAGTGAGTTTGAGAAGAGTGGACACAATTGCTGATAACCAGGTCTCTGTGCTGGGGTGACCAGAAAAGCAGATGCCAGTATTAACAGAGCCAGGAATTCAGGGGGCCCAATCACTTTGTATTTTAACCAGATAAAGCACATTGCATTATAATCAGTTGGTGTTGCTCACTCCACTGTAAACTAGGCAAGAATGAAGTCTGCATCTTACTGGCCTTTGTATCTTTCAAGCCCCAGAAGTGCAATGCCCCACACAAAAGGGGAGATCTATAACATGCCTGCTATACAAGGCAGGATCCATCTTGGAGGAAGATTAGGTAGTCAGTTGGAAAACAGTGAATTTACTCTAATAGAGTATTTCCACAGGCATGACTAGTGTTAACATTTGGGAGTGTGTGGTCATCTTTGATTTCTCCCTTTACTAGCCACACCTACCGCCCCTCTGAAAATATACAATTACTCTTGCATCTTCCTTCCTATGTCTATCAGTTTCATCCTTTCCTTTCCAATGGGCAGAGGGATATTATGGCTTTGAGGACAGATGGGCCCTAGAGATAAAGCAGAGAGAAGACAGGAAAGCCAGTGACTGAACCTCAGGGGATGCCTCCATCTTAGCAGAGGAGTGGAGAGAAGAACGTCATTCCCAGTTGTTGTAATAGAACAACAAAGATTCCTGCCTACTGAAGGAAACACCCAAGACACAGGGCAGCTGGGCCATCTGCAGATGATCTCAGGTAGAAGATGTTCACTGCACACCTTGGAGTCATGTTTACTCAGCCATAGGTAATGCTATCTAATTGTTACTCTTTGAAGATTGTTAACTTTATGTTCCCTGCCTAGCAGACAGTTATTCAAATATACCCATTTATCACAAGACCATTGTATAAGCAATTGTGACTACTTCTGGAAGAACAGAGGTTTGTAGAACTCTCTCCTACTCCATTTATAATCCGATTTGAGATACACAATTGCAATTTTTATCAACAGTACCTTTCCTCCCACCAGGAAATTGGAGTCCAGGATTTCCTGCTATTTATGGGCTATAATAAAAGATTCCTCTTCTCAATTTTCTTACCTGCCCTGTCTTTAAACAAGGATTAGCCCAAGGGTTAGGAAAAGGACAGGTAGTATCAAGAAGAAAAATGACAGTGGATTCAAAGCTCCCGTTTTGGCAGCCAATAGCTCTCATCAAGAAAAAGAGATTTGGTTACTTTCAATAATAACTCATAAAATACAAAAGATGAATCAAAACACCACAGTTCCATATTGAAAAAAAAAGCCCTTCTGACAAGTATCACCCAACTACAGTTCCGTGGAGGTGAAGGGGTGTCTGAATTATCTGATTTGTCCTCATCATGTAGAATGGGGTGTGTTCCAGATCTCAGTCCATACCTGGTAAGTAGATTGTAAACTCACTCCTTGTGGGGAGAGCCAGATTTCACCTTTCTCAGGATCTCCACCATACCTGGCATCCCACTTTGCAAAACTGAGTGCCTAACAAACATGTCCCTGGGACTCTGGCATTCCATTCCCCATGTTCCTCTTGGCTCCTTTTCCTTCCCCTCCTCATTCTGCTCCAGGTAGAGTTCATGCACCGCAGAAGCTGCAGGAGCCGGCTTCTCCTGGCCCTGGTCCCATGACAACACCCCCTAAAAGCAGGCACGCCACAGGACAGGACATGGCCTTCCAGGTATATCTCAGGGAAGAAGGGGGTGGAGGTGACTCTGGGGCCCACAGCAGGGGATGAAGTGAGGAGATCCTCTCTGTGATCAGTAACACCTCTCTTAGTCCTGCTCACTGCTAGCTGTTGGGGGAAACTGTGGACCCCTTCACTGGAGTTTCTGCTTTCTCACACCAAAGAACACACAGGGAAATCAGCTTGGGATGCTTCAACAGTCAGGCCACCTCATTCTTTTTGGGGAGAGGAGAAAAATGGCTGGAATCCAACATCAAAGGCAATGTAAAAGAGCACACCTGAATCTAAAAGCAGGTATCCCCCAAGTCCTGCTGAGGAGGAAGCTATTGTCCTTCCTTCTTGGAATTTGGCATTTAAGGGCATGGCAAGAGGTGCTGATGTCCAGGTAATGCTGGTATAGGCGACAGGCATATCTGTTGCATGGGTGCTGTTAGTGGGGTCCTGGAAGTACAGGGTAGACAAGTTCTGACCTGACCCTCATTTTGAAGTGCAATTCCCAGACTTTCGGTATTCTTATGCACCAATCCCACAGCCCTTTTTCGTTTCTTAGTCCCTAGGTATATTAAAAATTCAGATTTACAGAGCTTCTCTATAATTGTAAGAGTTTAAAGGACATTTAAACTACTGCTTTACTTGCTGGGCATAATGGGTCGTAAAAGAAAGGGTATCATGCATCATTATACCGGCACCTTTTTATAAAATAACCCCAAATAAAGAGAGCCCATGTTTCCTGTGGAACCTGAATTTTCAGTGAGGACCACCAGCAGCTCCACAGTGTGACAGAAGGAATAGTATTTTGTCTCCAGGAGGGAGACGATAGATAGATAGATAGATAGATAGATAGATAGATAGATAGATAGATAGATAGATAGATAGAGCTGAGTAGAAATGCTACAGACACAGCCAGGACCTCCACCCCAAGGGGCACCGCCACTGCTTCACCAAGTCTCCTTGGCTCTGAAGGCCAGATGGAGTCCCCACATGGGGCTTTTGCACTTGGGCCTTGCTCCCCAATTTTTTCTCCTTCTTGTCTCTCTCCTCAGTCTTTCTCTCCTAGTCCCCCTACGCCCTGATCTCAGCCACGCTCTTCTCTCTGCAGTGCTGCCCTGTTGATTCTGTTTCGTGTAAAGCCAACTTCTTGGTGCCACTCTTCTTCTGAGAGTCTCCCCTCTTTCTTCATCTGGGTGATAAGTCCCAGGAGTGTCACGGAAAAGCTACCAACCTGTAGTGCTGATGATGTTGGTGCCGGCTACCCAAGCAAGTGACCCCAATGCTCAAGAATGGAAGGAGAGGATCTACCTCTGCTCCCTTTGTTGGAAGGAGGCTTTCCTCTGTATGGTTCTGTTCTCGAGAGGCCTTTCGGAACTCTGAAGATGGAGGCTGATTAAAATAGATTAAAAAATGATAGTCTGTCTCGAGGTTCGGGGACTGGGTGAAATGGTGGACGTTGTGGTGCTGGTGTGGCTTCGTGGCCCAGCTTTGGTGCAAAGTGGTGCGCTGTGACTCGGCTCAGTGCTCTGCCCAGGATTTAATCAACCAACACTGCCAAGATCAGGATGTTTCAGTGGAATACTTCTTTGTGAAGTGCAATGGATCTCTCATTAACACCAGTGACACAGTACAGCATGGCGCTGTTTATAGTTTGGATCCCAGACTTTGTGGCGGAAAAGGAGGTTTTGGATCTATGCTCCGAGAACTTGGTGCTCAGATTGAGAACACAACCAATCGAGAAGCTTGCCAGGACCTCAGTGGAAGGAAACTACGAGATGTCAATCATGAAAAAGCTATGGCTGAATAGGTAAAACAACAAGCCCAGCGAGAGGCTGAAAAGGAGCAAAGGTGACTAGAACAACTGCAGTGGAAGCTGGCAGAACCCAAGCACTGCTTCACTAACCCCGACTACCAACAGCAGTGCCATGAGATGGCTGAGTGCCTGGAGGACTCCGTCCTCAGAGGTATGCAGACTGCCTCCAGCAAGATGGTATCAGCAGAAATCAGTGAGAATCGGAAATGGCAAAGGCCTACCAAGTCGAACACAGACACAGGAACTGGTGCAGGGAAAAGGAAATGCTTCTGGTTGGGCATGGAAGGACTAGAGACCGCAGAGGGGTCTAGCTCTGAGAGCTCAGACAGTGATAGTGAAGAAGCACCTAGTACTTCAGGCATGAGTTTCCTGTAGTGCTGATGATGTTGGTGCCGGCTACCCAAGCAAATATGGCAACAATGGGTCAAGATGGCATCCAAATTTCCCAGTAATTCTCAGAATTTAAGTTCTACCAGGGAAAATTTTCTTTTTAGGAGAAATGATAAAGATATATTTGAGTAGCCTACAACATGTACAAACTGTGAGAAGAGAAGGCATATTTCTCAAGAATTCAGAACATCCTTTCAAGAGGTTCCAGGTCTTTTCAAAACCAAGTAGGTAAAAAGAAAAAAAAAAAAGCGTTTCTCAAATCCAAAAAGTTCAAATATTCCTTCTTCTAGATCCACATGCCATGAAAGGAAAGGGTTAATAAGAAAAAATATGGTGGATAGGCTAGTCAGTGGTCTACTGAGGCACTGTCATTATTGGAGGTTGCATTAAAGGTACAGTTGTGGAAGGGAATGACTGCAACCATGATTTCTGTGTCCAAGGCTAAAGATTTATCCCAGATGCTTCTAGCTTTCCTTAGTTAACTGTTATTGACATATGATCTATGCATTACTCTAAACGTGTGAACTCCCTTTAATTTTTAACTTGTACAATTTAACTTAAATGTGTCTCTGTCACTTTTATTATAATCAGTCATAATAAATAAAGTACAAATGATGTTAATGACAATGAGGGTAGCAGTAGCCATTTGTTAAACACTTTTATTAATCTTCAAAAATTATTCCACATACACTTCTCATTCAATGATTTTAAAACAATTGTAAGGTTATTTCCCCCATTTTCAGATAAGAAAATAAAAAATCTGAAAGATTAGGCAAAACGCCTATGGCTAGGCAAATAAATGGTAGAACAAGGATTAAAATGTTGGTGTTTTTATCTACTACACTATGGTACCACCCTCAAAATATATATGAGGGAGGGCCCCCCCAAAACCCAAATTTATTTAAAAATATTGTGTATTTATCCTTCACATTTAAACTTTAGCCACCTTCAAAGTACCTTCTGTTTGATGCAATACACCTATGGAGACACTTTTTCCACTCCCAAAATAGTTTATGAACTCACCCATCTTGATGCCATTTAGTGTTTCTGCCATTTTTTTGTTTTACCTCTTCCGCATAGGCAGAATGTTTCCCTTTAAGGACTTTTTTCATGGGGTGGGGGAGTCGCTCAGGGTGGGACTGGGTGAATAGAAAAGGTAGGTAATGGGGTCATGCCATTTTGGGTCAAAAACTGCTGAACACTCAGTGGTGTGGGCAGGTGTGCTTGTGAATCACCCATTATGAAATGAACAAACATGTTGGAAAAATCTCCAAAAAAATTTCACTGAATCCCAGTGCAGCCTCTCACAACAGTGCTAGCTGGTACACTG
>CAUYQG010194249.1:0-16046 GCA_963574415.1 Tarsius wallacei
GGTATGCAGAACCTAAAGGAGAAACTCAAACAGAAAGCTTATTACTCTATAAGGTTTTAGATTTTATCTATAGAACAGAGAAAAAAACGAGTCAGAGACAAGGGTTATGCTGTTCTGGGGTGGTCATCAATGTCTAACTGCAAGGAAGTGGGCCAAAGGGCATGCTACCTCCTAAATGATTACTGCTGATTGTCCTACAAGTCTAGTTGAATTTTATTTTTTCCATTAAGTGTTCTTATTAAATTTTCTTCGGACAATTTCAGTCTCCCTTGGACTTGATCTCTTTCTCCCCTGGTCATAGTAGGGAGAGGTTTTTCATTTTATTTTCCATGTCTTGGCATTTGTCTATCCAGTACGCCATGGACTTGGGAAAGCCTGTGGTAAGAAATGACTTTCCAAGTATGCTAAAGGGAGACAGAACTGAAACATGGATTAGGCATTTCCTGATGTACTACAAATTGCATCCAGAAAGTAGCCATGGAAAAAGGCATGTCCAAATATGTAGTAATATTTAGAGCTGTCACTAGGGCATCAATGATAGGTCTAACTAATGGAAAATATTTATCTTAAATAATCTCGGGAGTTGCTGAGAGATCCAACAATCTGATAAGTTTTCTCCAGAGGCAATACCCTAAGACAGTTTAACCATAGTGTTAATATGCCAGTCTAGGTATTGTAGCAATGAGAAAGGAATGACTAAAAGTTTTAAAACCATCATGGACATTTTTAAATTTTAAGGATGTCCACATAACAGAAGGCAGGGGACATAACATGGCATAGGATGTCTAAAAATATACATAAGTCTAGCATTGTAATGACAAACACAATTATGAATTAAATACATGGATAAAGTATTCAATAAGGCAGGGAGGACGGGGAACGTCTCACTTTTTGGTATAAAATAATTATGATGACAAATTTCCTCAAAATAATGATTTAGTCAAGAGAACGTGTATTTTATCTAATTTTGCTAAAGTTAGTTATTCATCTTTTTTTTCCTCTTGAAACATATTTGAAGTGTATCAAAAGTTTACTTGTCCATTTACATGGGATAGACATTGTCTCTAAAGTCAAAAGGGACTTTCAACTTTTCTTGCTAGGCCAAGAGTGGGGTAGGACAGGTTTTATACAGCTGTAGTGAATCCAGGGCTTAATGTCTGCACACTTACAGAGGAATGAGTCACAAGTAATATTTTGTATGACTTATTTTACTGTGGTGTGGATAGTCTCTTAGGAGTGGGAACTCTGGCTCAGGTGTAGGTGGTAACACTATAAGGTGGATGAGGGGACATTTCATTTAACTGAACCACTATGATATTTTATCTTTTTCTTGTGACTCAGTCTATCGGTTTTATTTTCCTACCAGATTATGAGTTTATGTTTTTTCTGCATTTGTCTGTTTTGCCAAAGCAACATAAACTATTGTACATAGGGCATTTTATCCCATTTGTCTTTCCCTCTACAAAACTATCTGCAGAATGGTATTGTAATAAAGGGAATTACTTGGTAGCCACTGTACTCCCAAATCCAAAAGATCATACTTTTACAATTCAGGGAATCTTAGGCAAAAACTTTCCACTTTTACAAGATGCAGTCAAACAGACTGTATGGGAAATCCAAACTGACATTTCTCATTCCAGCTGGAGCAACATACATGTGACAAAACAGACTTTAGATAACTCACTCAGTGCCCAAGTACTGACCTGGCAAAGGCTCTTACTTGCCCCATTGTTCCCTGTCATCTTTGATCCACTTAAAATGGGGAGGAATGACCTCCAACCAAGAATTCAAAGTTAAGTCTGCTGAGACTCTGTTAGTTATTTCTTCAGGGATCCCCTTCACAAATATAAACACCATAATGAGACAAAAACAAACAAAAGGCCTTTCGATATCAAATTTCAGATTCTAAAAACTAAGAGTAATTCCTGAGCAGTGCCCTTTATTCTCTTTCCAATCGAAGGGAGATTCTTCTCAAATAAGTAAGATCTTGCTGCAAACAGAGTCATGTGCTGAAGGCCAGCACCGCCCTACCAACAGGGAAGACATCAGGAAAGATCATTGGTTCAACAGAATTAAGTGACCACTTGGGTTAGTCTCCTGGTCTGCCCCAGTAGTAGTAAAGGGGCATTAGGCTACTGTCAAATGCCCACAAGGGGAAATGATTCCTGCCTGGCTTGCGGCAAATTGTTACATTACTGTCAAATTCAAATGCCTGCTGAGCAGCAACAGACCAACATATTGAGAAAGCATCGTTTGCTGCAGAAGAAGAGTTTAATAATTGCAAGGTCACTGAATAAGAAAACAGGAGGAATTCTCAAACCTCAGAACTGTTTCATGCAGAATTTCTGGGTAAGAGTTTTTAAGAGAAATGTGGAGAGAAAGGGGCTGAAATCTGGGGTCACTGGTCAAAATAAGGGTAATGAAATCATCAGGATGTGGAAACTGCATTCTTCCACAAGTCAGCTTTTTGCTGGGCACTTTAGACCTGCTAATGTTGGCAGTTTTGTTGGTGTGAAGAACCTAAAGGAGGAATTCAAACGGAAAGCTTATTATTTTATAGGGAGTTAGATTTTGTCTATAGAATAAAAAAGGAAAAAGGAGTCTCATGATAACAGCTAAGTTGTCCTGAATAGTATTCAGTGAATAGCTACAAAAAAGTGGGCCAAAGGGCAAGCTGGTTTAATGCTTACTACTGACTGCCCTGCAAGTATAGCTAAATTTGTCTTCCCCTTAATTGATTTTATTAAATTTCCTTGGAAATTATTTCAATTTAACAAATAGCAAAAGGCAATTCAATGAAGGAAAAATACTAGAACAATAAGACATCCAAATGCAAAATATTAGTCCTCAATGTATTCCTCATACCTTATACAAAACAATAAATCAAAAATTGATCATATATCACCCAAAAGAGCATAAATCATTCTTCCACTTGCACTCATTTATCGCAACACTATTCATGACTACAAAAATATGGAGCCAACCTAGGTACCTATCATTAGTAGACTGGATAAAGAAAATGTCATACATGTACAACATGGAACACTACACAGCCATTAAAAAGAACAAAATCATGTTCTTTGCAGCTGTGTGGATGCAATTACAGCCATTACAGCTAAGTGAATTAACATAGCAACAGAAAACTGAATACTGCATGTTTTCTTATAAATGAGAGCTAAACACTGGGCATACATAGGCATAAGGATGGGAACAACAGATACTAGGGACTCCTAAAATGAGGAGAAGAGAAGGGGGACAAGTTGAAAATCTGCCTATAGGGCACTATCCTCACCATTTGGGTGATGGGTTCAATAAAACCCCAAACCTTACCATCTCATAATATACCCATGTAACAAACCTGCACATGTACCCTTTGAATCTAATTTTTAAAAAATTTGACCACACACCTAAATGTAAACTTCTAGAAAAGCATATGACCTTGGTTTAGGCAAAGACATTTCAGATGACACAAAAACCATAATCCATAAATGAAAAACTTTATACATTAAATGACATACAAATTAAACATTTTTGATCAACAAAAAACAATATTCAGAGAATGAAGTGTAAAGTTACAAATGTGAGAAAAATATTTGCAAGACATTTACTCAATGAATGACTTGTAGCCAGAATATATGAAGTAGCCTTGAAATTCAGTAATAATAAAACAGCATCCAATGAAAAGCAGCCATTGATCCAGCAAACCCACTCCTAGATATGTACCTATTACTCATATGTAGATATGAGTAATGAATTTGTATGTGTTGGAAACTGCAGGTGAACTTTTTTAGCAGTGTCATTCACAAATGCCAAAAACAACCCAGATATCCTTCAAAAAGTAATAAATTGACAGACTGTGGTATATAATACAATGGAAAAATATTCAGCAATAAAAAGAAATGAACTGTTGATATACTCAAAAATATAAAGTATGTTCATTGAAAGCTAAACTAAATATATTATGTTTAGTTTCATATATGTAGCTCTCTGGAGAAAGTAATGCTATAGATATAAAGAACAGATCAGTGATTTCCAGGAGAGAGAAGTGGACTGTGATGTTACTGTAAAAGCGCTAATGTGTGGTGGGATTTACATGACTAATGTTTTTTCAAATATTAGAACTGTAAAAAAATAAAATAATTTCAATAGATGCAAATTTTTAAAAATCTGGTACCTAGAAAATCATCCAAAAATTTCAGCTTTAATTAAAGTTGGTGATATTTGTGTGTTAATACCCACAGACTCTTTATTTAATAATCAAATGTGGCCATTTAAAAATACTGATGGATCAGAGAGGTCAACAGTCTACTATAGAACATCAAAAAAGTGGTACAATGATCTCCCCTTATCTGCAAATTTGCTTTCTACATTTTCAATTACCCATGGTCAACCATGGCCCTAAAATATTAAATATAAAATTCCAGATAAGCAATATATGTTTTATTTTTTAATTATTTTTTTTTCTTCATAAGATAGGGTCTTGCTCTGTCACCAAGTTGAAGTGCAGTGGCAAGAACATAGCTCACTGAAGCCTCCAATTCTTGAGTTCACACTACAGGCACACACCACCATGCCTAGGTTATTTATTTATTTACCTACTTACTTACCTACTTGCTTGCTTGCTTACTTACTTATTTTGAGTAGAGACGGGGTCTTACTACATTGCCCAGGTCACATGTCAAACTCCTGGCCTCTAGCAATCTTCCACCTCCCCAAATGCTGGAATCACAGGCGTGATCCACAGCTCCTGACCTGGTTTTTACGTTTTGAATTGTGCTATTCTGAGAAGTGTGATAAAATCTTGTCATCCAGCCCAGGGAAAGAATCCTCTCATTTTCCAGCAAATCCACACTGTATGTGCTGTCCACCTGTTGGTCATTAGCCACTTAGTAATCTTCTCATTTATTAGGTTAAAAAACATACTATGTGTAGGATTTTATGCTATTTGTCATGCCAGGCATCACCTGGGGATCTTGGAACATATCCTTCATTGATAAGGGGACTATTGTACCTTTTGTTCCCTATGGATAAGGAAAGACAATTCTGTATCTTCAGAAGGAGCAATCAAAATAGCATTAATAATTCAAGTTGTATAACAATTTTAGGGAAATGGGTATTCTGTGATCCATTCAGCTATTTTCTTTAAATGAGTATTTCAAAGAAAGTCACAGGTAATTTGCACTCATACAGGATACACTCCAATACAACTCTACTTCACTCATTCAAGTATATTTGAATCCCTGTTTATTTTCACAACATGGTTATGAGAGATTTTGATTTGATTCTGTTGGAAAGTACTGTGATTCACTTATGACTGAATATATATTGATGATATAATGTTGGTATCTCAGTCCGAAGCTCAAACTAAGACTTGTTAACTATATGACCATCGTAACATAGCCTAAAAACTTGACTAAGTACAGGGCCTCTCATGAGCAGTAAAATAATAAAATTCTTACACATAACTTCAGTCAGATGTATTTGAGACAGTTGAAAGAAAAAGAGAGAGAGGGGAAGGAAGAAAAGATGGAAGCAGGGAAGAAGGCAAGGAGGGAGGGAAAGGAAGGAGAAAGAAAGAAGGAAGGAAGGAAGGATGGAAAGAAAGAAAGAAAAAGAAAGAAAGGAAGGAAGGAAGGAAGGGAAGAGAGAGAAAGAAAGAAAGAAAGAAAGAAAAAGAAAGAGAAAGAAAGAAGGGAGGAAGGAAAGAAAGAAAGAAAGAAAGAAAGAGTACTAGACTCTGCCAGCTCCAAACCAAAGCAAGAGGCATACAATTTGATTGAGTTGTTTGATATTAGAAGAAATTGCATATAAAATCAAGGCATATTGTTAGCTTCTATTTATCAACCAGGAAAAAAAAAATAATGGGATCATCAGACACTGAATGATGAAACTCAACAAAAAGATTAATTAAAATATTAGGGTGAAAGGTCATGATTTGATATTCATACTTATTATAAACCTATAGTAATAAAAATAGAGGATTACTGGAACACTGGTTAAAACATTATTTACTAGTAGTGCAGACCTGAGTACTTAGAATAATAAATAGCCTGTATATATGTATATTTACATATCTATGATATACGGTATAAGAAAAGTACAATAAAAAATTGCTGAGAGACCAGGTGCGGTGGCTAGAACTTGCAATCCCAGCTCTTTAGGAGGCCAAGTGGAAGAATCCCCTGAGCCCAGGAATTTGAGTACAGCCTGGGCAACATAATGACACCTTCTTTCTACAAAAAATATACCAATTAGTTGGGTGTGGTGGCACACACCTATAGTCTGGCTACTGGGGCGCAGGGGGGAAGGTGGGAGGGTAGCTTGGACTCAGGAGGTGGAGGCTACAGTGAGCCACAATGGCACACCACTGTGCTCCAGCCGGGGCAACAGAGTGAGACGTTGTCTCCAGAGAAAGAGAACAATTATAGCGGGGAAATGTTGGATTCTCATTTAAAAAAGAAAGATACAGTTACTATTGTGAATAAGCTAAAAACAAAATGGATTAAAAATATAAAAACGAAAAAGAAAATATAACTTCTTATAATAACATATAGTACGAAAACTATGTTTTTGAAGAAGAGACATATCACATTAGACAGCAACAAAAAGCCTTAATCATGAAAAAATATTGATAATTTTTAATAAAATAAACAACTTATATTCATATATACATTAAAGAAAAGAATGTATTTGGACTGCATACAATTTAAAAAGAATTAAGAATTAGAATAAACAAATAAGTACCCAAGCCCCAATAAGAAAGATATCAACATAATAAAATAATAAAGACATCAAAGTGCATTTTTAAGATTAGAATAATTAAATACCCATTAAACTATGAATGTACATGCTAAATCTAATGAATAGTAAAAGAAATGCACATTAACACTACAGTGCTATAACATTTTATAACCGCTCAATTTTTAAATATTAAATGTGATATCACCAATGATTAACAAAGATGTGAAACAAAAAGGAACTATTTATATGAATGTACTGGAATGAAAAGCTATATAAAAAATTTTCTAAAGAAAAATGTGCACAATGACTCAAAAAACTCATTTTTCATTACATATCCTAGGGAAACTCACAGATATTAAGTAGCTTTAATGTAAAAATGTTATGTCACTGCTTGATATATAAATGACATTTACTATCATTATTTTTATTTTCTATTTTAAACTATAATTTTATATTATTTTGAGTCAAATGACTAATGTATTAATATGACTTCATTTACCCAAGTATTGTATTAAACTCCTTCACTATATTCTTGACTAATGTTTATTGACAGAAGCATTGATTTTGCTACATACTTTTCAAGAAATTTGTATATCCCTTACACACAACTGAAAAAAATAAAACTAAATAAGACCATTGGCAAAATAAGTTGACATAAACATTTTGCCACACCTAATATAGGTGAATCTTAGAAAATCATTAACATATAGAATCTCAAAGCAGTTTACTTACTGACAGCAGTGCAATAAGAAGGAGACCAGTCATTCTCTGTACATGTAACTGTGGTCAGCTCATTTGGAAGACTGTAGCCAGAATTGCAGGAGACTTTTGCAGATTTACCCTGTAAATATGTTATTCCAGTGTGTACAAAACGTCCATTTTTGAAATAATTGGAAGTACATTGTCCTAAGAACCATAGAAATTATAAATAAATAAGAAAAATAAATTTGGTCAAATTTATTGGCAAATTAAAATTATCTTTATTTAAAAAAGACTGAATAAGTATCAAAAAATAATGTATAACTTACAAAAAACTAAAGTTACTAGCAAATATGTGTACAAAAAGCATTATCACTATTGAATGTTGCTTATTTTTGGCTTTTATAATTAAAATATGTATAAGTTATGGAGGTATTCTGTAAAGTCTCTGTATTTACTTCCCATGTGATTTTCCAGGAAGAGTTCTTCACAGTAGAAAAGACCTATTTTAGTCTTTTTACTTGAACAAATCTTCCCTTGGCCCTATTTTTGTAAGACTTACTTGCAATTACTTATGTGCTCTCCTCTCTGCAGTTTTATACATATATAGTTGTGAAGAGGTTTACTTACGGAAACACAAGGGTGCTGGTGACCATCCATCTTGTGTGCAAGTAATGTAATCCCAGGTATTTCCATTAGCAACCACATAATTTTGATCACAGTAATACCAATACCATTTTCCTATGGATACTGGAAAGTAAGGTCTATAACGTTCCTCTCTCTCCAGCTTTCCATGTTTTATTTGTGGAAAATGACAAGGTTTCACTTGCAATAAGAAACAAAAAAAGTATAAATAATGTTTTACCTTAATGAGCAATTATATCAGAAAAGAATATTTTTATTAATGAATGATTTCTTTTATTAACATAATTAAACTCATTCTATTAGATTTTCTAGGTCAAAAAAGTATATAACTCAGGTGACTGAAATATGCGAGAAAGTCTTT
Organism: Tarsius wallacei; assembly: GCA_963574415.1. NCBI lineage: Eukaryota > Metazoa > Chordata > Mammalia > Primates > Tarsiidae > Tarsius > Tarsius wallacei. The sequence continues at coordinate 8,447 of CAUYQG010194249.1, forward strand.
GTTAATGACAATGAAATGATGTATTGTAGGTCACATAATGTATAAATTTGTCTGAAGACTCTCCAGGAATTCTATTTCTCCAGGAAGAAAACTGTACAGACCAGTTTAACATATTCCCATTGGATAAATATATTTAACATATTCCCATTAAAAATATATATATATGTAGATATATAGATATAGATATAGATATATATCCTAGACCTGGCTGATTAAATACGCTTACTGGGGAGATGTGCTGCTGATTTTACTGATTAGCTTGTGTCTTTCTATTCTTTTTTTTCACCATTTTCATCAGAAATCAGTGCTTTGCCTTTTTTCTTCAGACCAACCCAATGCAGGGAGATAATTTTTTTGTTTGCTTTTGTTTCAAATTAAATCCATTAGCTTTTTTCTATTTACTGAAAATCTTATAAAAATAGAAACACAAAAAGTTTTCTTTGACTATACTATACAGAAAACAACATTGTTAATGCATTTCTCAAATAACTGAGGCAAGTTTTGTATTTTTTATTTAATCAGAGAAGTAAACTAGGACTATTTCTTAATATCTAAATAGTTAGATTATAATAAACATTTGTTTGCTTATTTCCAATTTTAATTGGAGGATGTTTGTTAATGTCATAAAATATTTTTAAATGAGGCACAATATAATGATATTTTATTGAGTTATTCTTATATATTAAATAATTCTGACAAATATGTTTGTGATATGTTGTTTATTATATTAATAGGTATATATGATATTTTTAGAAAATTGACTATTTACATGGGATTATTCAGAGTAATCTAATATTTTTTGAAACCAGAATAGTATTAGTTTATTTCCATAAAATGCAATTCTATTTCAAGAAATCTTACCAAACATATTAAAAAGAATTTCAGTACAAACACACACACACAAAAATCTTCTTTTTGATCTTCATCTTTCTTAAACTCAATGATCTATTTTCTTCTTTGTTTGATTAAAGAAATTTTCATGTAGTTTTTACACACTTATAAGTATTATAAAATTTGAATCCCTGTATATCCTAAATGTCTTTTGTTAACAAAGACTAGTGAATGATACCTTTCTAGGTATAGTTTCTTGGACTACAGCCCATGTAGCTTATTGATAGATTTTCACCACTAATGTTCAAATTTAAAATGTTTGCTTCATCTTATGTCTTTTTAGTAACTTTCTACATTCTTTCCTGCCACTTTTTAAAGATTTGGAAAATTTTTAATTTAACAATGGATTATACAAATTTCATTATGATCTACCAAGACGTGTATTACTTAACAATAATTCTGCATTGGGCAAATTTGAGTCTTTGGAATTGCAGGAACTGTGTCTTAAATAACTCAATTAAATGTCCCATTAAATTACAGAGCAGATATTTGAAAGTTGATGATCAATTTCAAAATAAGTTATGGTTATCCACCTTACTATGGTGTTTTATAGAATATCAATAAAGTAAAACAGTTCACTGAAATTTATTTTCAAAAGTTACAAAAAGGAGACATACTTAAAAACAGATATCATTATTACCACAGGCCTGAGCTCCTTCACTATTCTCTCTCATTTGGGCACATTAGCATCTGTCTTCATCCATTTTACAAAGTGGTTTCTTGAAGTAAATATAATATGTCACATAAGGTCTTATCAGCACTGAGGATGAAAGGACACATAGCATAGCCTCATTCTACTTCTTATACTTCTACCAATGTAGATTGTGGTCTCATTGGCAGTCATGGTGATTCCATCATCATGTTAACTTATATTGATCTTAAAAATGGTTAAAATATTCACTAATTTTTATTACTCTCGGTAATATGTCTGCACTATAATTTATTTGATCCAAGCCCAGGATCTTACCAGCAGTTACCACTGCTAAATTTCATCTTGTTAGATGTGGCCTATCACATAAGATTCTCTTTGAATGCTGAATCTTTCCTAATGTGGATTTATTATCTTCATCTCCTGTATCATTTCAATTGTAAATTTGCAATGCATTTCCCCAAACAATTAAACTGTTTGATGGCGCCAATGGGTAATGAAACAGTCCTGACAATAAAGTCCTGCATCTGATAATTAGGTAATGCTATTTAAGGAAATTACAAACTGATAAACCATAAACTTGTCAATTTCTCTATCCTATCCATCAGAACTCCAGAAGGTCCATGGTGAAATAGTTGAAACCAGATATAGTTGGGTCTCAGATACATCTGGGCTGATCTACATTGTCATAATCCAACCATAAAATCATTAAATATGTTCCTTATATTTCTTATGTATCTAGAAATTTCTTTCATACTGATACTAGCTTCCTCTCTTAGGGACTAGAATTTTGCCCGTAATTAACATTGAGGTCATCGGCAAAGTATTTATATTATTGCATTTTTCTTTCATGGAATATCCAATTTAGATACAGTACATCTTTGCGATGTATGGCTAAATAGAGAAAATAAATATGATTATAGAGATGGAAAAATGTGAAAAGAGGCAAAGAAGCATCTCCAGAATACTCCATTGACTTGAGTGACATGTTGCTATATGTAATGGTTTTAGGAAATTACCTTTATCACTAGGAAATGACTAGGATTTCCAGTCATCCTTCAACACTCCTCCCTCCAAACAGTGGAGCCTAATTTCTCCCCCCTTGAGTATATGCTGGACTTAGTGTCTCACTTCTAAGAAATAGATAGGACCGAAGTAACAATTTACAAGACTATAATAAATGGTATCAAAGCTTCCTGTACTCTCTCTCAGATCATTAGCTCTGGAGAAATTTAACTGCCATTCAGCAACCCATGGAGAGGCCCATGGAGTAAGAAACTGAGGCCTCCTGACAACAGCCATGTGAAAGCAGATACTCCAGCCCAGCTAAGCCTTCTGATGACTGTAGCCAAGGCCATCATCCTGATAGCAACACACGAAGACAGTCTGAGTCACAACTGTTCAGGTAAACCAAATTTCTGACCCTTAGAAATTGTGATATAAGAAAGATTTGTTGTTTTAAGCAAATATGTTTTGGGGGAATTTTGTTATAATGCAATAGATAATTTATATACCATGAGTTTGATGTCACTATTATTACTCAATGTTTTAATTCAGATATTGGAAGAATTTTGTTAGAGAAACATACATTCATAAACACACACATATTTAATTTTAAGTAGCAAAACTGACATTTTTGTTTACAAAAATGTGTTAATACAACTTAAAACTGGCTACTTTGAAATAGGCTTTACTTTGTATATACATGACAAATATTTAGTTTTATTGTGTCCTCATTTTTTGTCTGAAGTAAAGTAATTTCTGTACTATGAAATGGGTCAAGATATAAATGGAACTTACAGCTACATCTTGGAGCAGGTACCCAGCCACTATGTGTACATTTTACCGTATTTCTCTGGGCTTCATGATAAAAACCTTTATTACACGTATATGTGATTTCATCGTCAATTCTGTGTTTAATCCTTAAAGGTGAATAGACACCATTTGGAATATAAGGAGTATTACATGTTTTTTCTGAAAAGAAAAAAAGGATGTATGAATAATGTAGAAACCAGTATGCATAAAATTAATGACATGAAAATTTAAAAGTGGATATTATTTATTTGTCTTAGCACAGCACAAAACGGCATTAAAATAAACACATCAATATATCCTTCCTGCTGTATCACTCATTTTGCTTCACTATATTTCTCATATAATGATAAATCTAAATTCCTCTTTCTCCAAAGTCATTCCATACTTCATGTTATTCCATATCTGGCAATTACTTCATCATGTATAACTTCAACTGTTACTATTCCACTTTTTTCCATTTCCTTGATTTCCATTGTTCTCTTAAGGAGTGTTTACAAATGTTCAGGACCTCTTCCTTTCAGACAATTGATAGGATTGCATATCCTTTCAATTAATAATCTTTGAAATAAATGTGGCTATATGACTGTGCAGGACGACAATCCAATAAGAGGGGAAGAATTATCTATCACTTTAGGGAGGAAGTTTTAAAAGACATTGTATGAATTTTTGTGTTCTTTTTTCACAGATGCAGTGATTAAAGAAGCATATAGAAAGATAATGTTTCGAGGAGGAGCTTAAGATGGTGGCCGACAGGTCGGGCTGTAAAAATCTCTGTGGAGGCAAGTGACAATAAAGACTCTCTGCATGCATAGGTGGGCACTGGTGGAAGCGTGAAAGTCCATCCCCTGGGATACTCGGCTACATGCCCCCGGGTCCCCCCCTCTGAGGGCGACTCCAAGCTCCCACCGCCCTGAAATTAAGAGTTCAGCTCCCAAGATTGCCGCAGAAACGTCTGCTGCCTGCAGGAACGCACCTAAGAAAAGCCTGCCGAATCCGGCTGATTCCGCACACACCATCACCTGGCATACCAGACGGCTGGAGTGCAGGATTTGATTATTGGAGAGAGAGCATCAGGGGAATTTGGAGAGAGGAATAAATGCCTGGTGAGGAGCTGCCCACCCAAGCCATTTTCCAGGCAGAGATTTGCATTGCTCCGCCCAGCTCCCCCCCAGCCAGCCAACTTGTTGCCTAAGCAACACGACAAACTATTGCCCCAGGCACTCCCTTGCTATTGAAGTAGGAGAGAGACCTAACAAGGCAATGGAAGAGGCTGTGGATGGAGCCCAGAGATCCGATCTCTGTGAATGGCAGATTAACTACTCAGGGCTGGATTGTGGTCCAGAGGAAATATCCTGAAAGCATAAACTTCAGAGGGACCTGACTGAGTGCTGAGTTCCAGGCTTCCCACCCCTGGGTGTGGCCAGAAAAGGATGAGGAAGAACTCCAAAGAGATTGGTGGTGAGTCCGGGCTGACACAAACCCCCTCCTCCCCAGCAATCCTCTGAACGTCAGACCCACATAGCTGGGACATGACTGAGAGGGACCAACCCAGATGGAGCCTGGACATCAGTCGCAATAGGAGAACCCCATTCCAGGATAGGCCTGACTGGGGCAACCTCGTGGGAGTACATACCTGGGAAAGAGACAATCCTGTACCTCCCCAACAGAGATCTCCCTGACCATAGGAGAGTGGGAGGGGAGGACTGCAGCCCCACCCATCTCCGCTGCCCCTCCTCCTTCCCTGCTTCATTCCCTGAGGAGAGAGTGAAAGAGGTGGCTCTGCAGGAGAGATCTGATTAGAGGAACAACTACAGAGCTTGCCACAAGAGGACAGGTTTTTTGTCTTTGTTTTTGTTTTTTGTTTTGTTCTGTTTTGTTTTGTTTTGTTTAATTTTCAATTATTTTTTAATTTTTAAAATTTTCTGACTGTTCATTCATTTATTTTAAAAATATTTTTCCTTTTTACATGATTGTGTATGTGAGACTTTGACCTGCATCCCCTCCCAAGTTTTTTTTTTCATTTCTTTCTACATTTCTTACTGTTTTTATTTGTCATTCTCAGTTTATGTGTGTATGTGAATGACTGAGTGTTTGTCTTTTGATTTTGTGGTTGGTTTTTGCTCTTTTGTTCTTCTGGGTTATTTTTTTATATCCATTTATTTATAATTTAAGGGATGTGTCAATATATGTGTGAGGGTTCCACCTGAATTCCTCTTTTTTTATCTCTCTCTCTCATTTTTCTTTTTTCTTATTCTCCCCCCTTCAGTCTTTTTGTCTTTTTTCTCTATTCACTTCTACTAGGCATGTGTGTATGTGTGTTTAGTTTTCTTGGGGTTTTTCTCTTGTTGTGGTTTGTTTTGTCTCACGTTGTTGTTATTGCAGATTGTTTTATAGTGTGGATTGGTTTCTGCTTTGCATCATCATATAGAGGGTGGTGGGGAGTGGATCTCAGGGAAAACATATCACAATAAGTGAACATTGTTTTTTGTTTGTTTGTTTGTTCATTTTGTTTTGTTTTTTGAGTTGGAGTCTCACTCTGTCACCCAGAGTAGAGTGCAGTGGCACGCTTCCGGCCACCGCAGCCTCGACCTGCTGGGCTCCAGTGATCCTTCTGCCTCAGCCTTCCGAGTAGCCGGAATTATAGCCACGTGCTACCACACCCAGCTGATTTTTTGATTTATTGTAGAGATAAGGTCTCGCCAAGTTGCCCAGGCAGATCGTGAACCAGCAAGTGAATATTTTAATTTACAAGTAACATCTGACTTCTAGCACCCCATCCCCCACTTTACTAAGATCTCAAAAACTACAAGAGGCAGCAAAGCTTCCAATCTACCATCCAATTTCAAAATAGAACAAATTCAGAGCCCAGATCAGGGCAAAATAGAGGACTGAGCAAACATCAGAAGGGAAAGCCTCTCCCACTGGCACTGAATAACAGAACTAAAGAAAAAAACAAGACATCTGTCACAAATGAGAAGAAGTCAAGGGAAGACCTCAGGCAACTTCAAGTCTACCAAAGACAAAACTCCTGAGAAATCAGACCTTGGTGCCCAAACAATGGAAGTCACCAACAACTGGCTCCAGAATATGACAGGGATCAGGGAATGGTTGGAAAGAGTGAATAAGACTCAAGAAAGACAAGATGTAACACTGAAAGAATTTGTAACAGAGATTCTGGCAATAAAAAAAAAACTCACCTCCTCCAGGAAATAAATAACAAGATGACAAGCATGGAAAGCAGAATTAATCTAGCTGAAGAAAGAGTCTCAGAACTTAAAGACCAGAACATGGATTTAACCTGATCTGTAAAAAACATAGAAACAAGACTCAAAAAGAAAGAACAAAGGCTACAAGAGATGTGTGATTGTATCAAGAAGCCAAACCTATGTCTGATTGGCATCCCAGAAGAAGAAAGGGAAAATGAGAACAACTTGGAGCAGATATTCCAGGAGGTAATCCAAGAAAACTTTCCACATCTCACCAGAGATGTGACCAACCAAGCACAAGAGATACAGAGAAACCCCACAAGACATCAAATGAGAAGACCAACCTCCAGACACATAGTAATTCACCTACATAAAGTAGGCACAGAAGAAAAATTCCTAAAAGCAGCAAGAGAGGAAGGTCAGACTACCTACTGGGGGAAACCAATCAGAATAGCAGCAGACCTATTGGCAAAAACACTACAAGCAAGAAGGGACTGAAGCCCCATATTCAAAGTTCTCAAAGAAAAGCAATTTCAACCAAGAATTTCCTATCCAACCAAGCTTAGCTTCATCAGTAGTAGAGAATTAAAATCCTTCCCAGACATCAAATCCCTAAGAGATTATGCAACTTCCACACCAGCTCTACAGACGACACTTAAAAAGTTATTAAGCACAGTAGAAAGAAAAAAGAATCGCCACACACTTCCCAAGAGAACAGCAGAGCACAGAATCAACAGAGAATACAGCACAACAAGAAACTGAATGTGAATGGACTAAATACACCACTGAAAAGACACAGAATGGCGAACTGGATAAGAAATCATGAACCAATTATTTGCTGCATACAGGAGACTCATCTCACTACAAGGGACACACACAGACTCAAAGTTAAAGGATGGAGCCGGGCTCAGTGACTCAGCCTGTAATCCCATGCCTTGGGAGGCTGAGGTGAGTGGATTGCCTGAGCCCGCGGGTTCAAGACCCACCTGGGCAGGTGAAACCTCATCTCTACAATAAATCAAAAAATCATCTGGGTGTG
>CAUYQG010194250.1:0-14870 GCA_963574415.1 Tarsius wallacei
AGATGATGGAACTCTCCCCAAATCATTTTATGAAGCTAACATCACACTGATACACAAACCAGGTAAAGATCCAATAAAGAAAGAGAACTACAGGCCAATATCCTTGATGAACATAGATGCTAAAATTCTCAACAAGATCCCAGCAAACCAGATTCAACAACACATCTCAAAAATCATCCATCACGGCCAAGTAGGCTTCATCCCTGGGATGCAGGGCTGGTTCAACATTCGTAAGACCATAAACATAATTAAATACATCAACAGACGTAAAAACAAAAAGCACATGATTATATCATTAGATGCGGAAAATGCTTTTGATAAAATCCAGCACCTTTCTTGATAAAAACCCTTGAACATCTAGGCATGGATGGAACATACCTCAAAATAGTAAGAGCCATCTACGAGAAACCCACAGCCAGCATAATACTAAACAGAAAGAAATTGGAACCATTTCCCCTGAAAATCGGAACAAGACAAGGATGCCCACCCTCAGCTCTCCTTTTCAACATAGTTTTGGAAGTCCTAGCTAGACCAATAGAAAAGAGAAGGTGATCAGAAGTATCCAAAAAGGAAAAAAGAAAGTCAAGTTATCCCTCTTTGCAGACGACATGATTCTATACCTTGAAAACCAAAGAGAATCTGTCAAAAACCTCCTTGCACTGATAAAAGACCTTGGCAAATTCTCAGGGTATAACATAAATGTGCAAAAGACAATTGCATTTCTATATACCAATAATAAAGAAACATAAACCAAAAAAAAAAAATAATTTTTAAAAGCACAATACCATTCACAATAGCCACACACAAAAAATGAAATACCTTGGCATCTTCCTAACCATTGAAAGACCTTTACAATGAAAACTAGAAAACACTGCTCAAAGAAATCAAATATGACACCAACAAGTGGAAAAAATATTCCATGCTCATGGATGGAAGAATCGACATTGTTAAAATGTCCATTCCACCTAAGGCAATCTACAGATTTAACGCAATACCTATTAAATTACTGGTAGCATTCTTCTCAGACCTGGGAACAACATTGCAGGAATTCATACGGAAACATAAACAACCACAAATAGCCAAAACAATCCTCAGCAAAAAAAAAAATCAAAGTGGGAGGTATCATACTTCCAGACTTTAAACTTTATTATAAAGCTACAATAATCAAAATAGCCTGGTATTGGTACAAGAACAGGCATATAGACCAGTGGAACAGGATAGAGATTCCAGAAGCAAAACCTCAATTTCTCAACCAACTCATCTTCAACAAAGCCTCCACCACCAATGACTGGGGAGAGGAGAACCTATTCAAAAATGGTGCTGGGAAAACTGGCTGACCACATGTAGAAGACTAAAACAAGACCCCTACCTATCTCTACACACAAAAAATTAACTCTAAATGGATCTTAAGACCTAAACATAAAACCTCAAACTAGAAGAACCTTAGAAAATCAGGAGACACCCTTATGGAAAATGGAACTGGCAAACAATTCCTGATCAAAACCCCAAGTACCCACACCATAAGAGATAAGATAGACAAGTGGGACCTCATCAAACTGACAAGCCTCTGCAAAGCCAAAGAAACCATCGAGAGAGCAGGGAGACAGCCCACAGACTGGGAAAAAATATTTGCCAATTGTATGTATGACAAAGGCCTAACATCTAGGATCTACAAGGAACTCAAATGTGCCTAAAAGAAAAAAACAAACAGCCCCATTACAAAGTGGGCAAAAGATATGAATAGACACTTCTCAAAAGAAGATATACAGGCAGCCAACAGATACATGAAAAAATGCTCAGCCTCACTAGTCATCAAAAAAATGCAAATTAAAACCACACTGAGATATACCTAACTCCAGTCAGGAAGGCCATCATCAATAACTCAAAAAACAACAGATGCTGGAGAGGATGCAGTGAAAAGGGAACACTTCTACACTGGTGGTGGGAGGGTAAATTAATATAGCCTCTGTGTAAAACAGTGTGGCGATTCCTAAAAGATCTAAAAATTGACCTTCCATATGACCCTACAATCCCCCTAATGGGAATACACCCAGAAGAACTCAAATTACTATATAAAAAAGATACCTGTGCACGTATGTTTATCGTAGCATTGTTCACAATAGCAAGAACATGGAACCAACCATGCTGCCCATCAAAAGAGGACTGGATTTTAAAAATGTGGTATATATACACAATGGAATATTACGCAGTCATAAAGAACAAAATCATGAACTTCGCAGCAACCTGGATGGACTTAGAGTTTATAATACTGAGCGGTCTTTCACAGAAACAAAGAACTGAGTATCACATGTTCTCATTCATAAGAGGACCTTGAACAACTATCGTAATACTATATGAAAAGAATTGGCAGAAGTGGGAAACTGCAGGGGGGTGGATGGGGAGGTAGGATTGGCAGAAGTGGGAATCTGCCTGGGGAGGGAGGGCACACCTCATCAACAAGGGTACCTGCATAATGAATATTTGCATACCTAACCCTGAATTGTACCCCACATCTTTAAAATAAAAAAATTAAAAGTTAAAAAAATTACGAACTTAATTTCAATAGTATACCAAAACTATACTCCAATATAGATCCAGTCTCTCCATCATCCTTTGTGAGATTATTGTCAAACTATATATTTACACATTAAAAGCTCACCAACACAGCTCATAATTTTTACTTTATGCAATTGTCAGATAAGAGCATTCAAATAAATTTTGAAAATTATAGTTTAATTTTAGCCTGAAGCACTCTCTTTGGTATTTCTAATAGTGTTTGACTGCTAGTGATGTTTTCTCTTACTTTTTAAAAAAATTCTCAGAATGTCTTAATTTCTCCTTCATTTTTGAAGGACATTGCTCTTGAATATAAAATTCTTGGAATGGTTCACAGTCTTTTTCTTTCAGCCCTTTTTATATGTATTCTCACTGCATTCTGACCTCCATGATTTCTGATGAGAAATTGGCTGTTAATCTTCTTAAGGAGCTCTTGATGTGATGAAATGTTTTCCTCTTGCTTCTTTCAAGATTCTCTCACTGTATTTTTTTTTTTTTTTTTTTTTTTTTAGTTGGAATTTCACTCCATTGCTCAGGCTGGAGTGCAGTGGCACATTTATGCACACCCCAGCATCAGCCTGCTGGACTCAGGCTATCCTTCCGCCTTGGCCTTCCAAGTAGCTGGAGCTACAGGCACATGCTACCACACCTGATTAATTTTTGATTTATTGAGGTCTCACCAAGTTGCCCAGGCTGTTCTCAAACCAGTGGGATCTGGCAATCCCTTCACCTCAGTCTCCCAAAATGCTGGGATTACAGGTTTGAGCCACCACGCCCAGCTTCTCATTGCCTTTCAACTGTTTGATTCTTATGTGTCTAGGTGAGAACTTTTACGTTATTCTATTTGAAGTTTTTTGTTTGTTTTGCTCCTTAGCTGTGCAGATTAATATTTCTAATAAAAATGTGGAAGTTTTCAGTCATTATTTCTTTTTTGTTTTTAAAGCAGGATTTGTTGAGAGGACAGAAAAGCTCCCACAGAGGGAGGGGACCCAAAGGGGTTGCCCCATTATTTCTTGAAACATTTATTATATCCTTTTCTCTCTTTCCTTTCTTTCTGGGACTTTATGTGTACGTTGGTATATTTCATGATTTCTCATAGGTCTCTGAGTCTTTGTTCCTCTTATTCATTCTTTTTTCTTTATGTTTTTCAGACCGGATAATCTCATTTGACTCAATTGACCTATCTTTAAGTTTACTGACCTTTTCTTCTTCCAGTTCAAATATGTTGTTATTGAGCTAGTGGATTTTTCATTTCACTTTTTGTACTTTTCAACTCCAGAGTGTTTTGTGTGTTTTTTGAAACTTCTGTTTAATTAATAAATATTATCTATTTGGTAAGGCACTGCTCTCATACTTTCCTTTAATTCTTTAGAGATGATTTCTTTTAGGTTTATGAACACATGTATATTAGCTGATTTAAAGTCTTTACCCAATAAGTACAGTGACTAGGACTCCTTAGGGACAGTTTCTATTAACTACTTTTTTCCTGTATATAGGCCATAATTTTCTGTTTCTTTGCATATTGTGTACTTTTTTGTTGAAATCTGGAAATTTAAAATAACATAATGTGACAATCTAGGAATACCTCTCTCCACCAAGGTTTCTTGTTTGTTTAGTGTCTTTGCTGGACTAAAGTCTGTAAAGTCTGTATTCTTTGTTGTGTGTGGTCACTGAAGTCTCTACTCAAGTAGTTTAATGCGTAGCTAATTACCAGACAGAGATTTTCATAAATGTTCTCCCAGACTTTGCTGAGAGGTTGTGTGTGTAGTGGAGCATGAATTCAACATTGTAGTAGGTAGTTTACAACTCCTCCTTAGACTTCACTTTCTGCTTGTCCTGAAACTCAAGGTCAGCAAGAGGCACAAGATTAGGGTCTTCTCAGATGTTTCCTGAGCATGCGCACAGTCTTGCATATGAATGCATGTCCTACAAGGCATTCTGGATTCCCAGGCTTATGTCAGAACCTTTTAAGGAACCCTATGGACTCTCATTTCCTGTTTTTCCTTTTAATTTTTTTGGTTTGCCTTTTGTTAGTCCTAATTGATTTTGCCATCTCAGGAGCTGTGATGTTAAACAATTACTACTGATTGTTTTCAACAATGTCCTAGGGATCAGGCTGTTTGCACAGAGTAATTTCTGAACTAGGTCAGATAAAGACAAGCCCTGAGAATAGAACTTTTCAAGCTGCTGCTAGACAGGTGAAATAATGACAGTTTTCTTGGTATGGGGCTTTTTCAGAAGCTCTAAGTTCATTCTGCCCCCTCCAATGGCTGTTAGTATGCTGGGTTTCAACGCTACAGTAGTTGTGAGGCTCCTGGCTTACTTGGCTACTAAAGATCTGGAAGGAAGGAGATGGGAATCAGGCAAGTCTAAATGCCATAAAGTTCACTGCTTTCACCAAGATTCAGTAATTTTTCTTGAATAAATACTCCTCAGATTGTTGCCAGTCTTTGGTTAATTTCTGGTGTTCTGAAAAGGTTGATTTTGATCAATTTTGCCCTTTTATGGAAAAGTTGATTTTCTACCATTCTGGAAGTGCTTCTCTCAGATTTATTTTTATCTCTTATTATTCTGCATAGGTCTCTCAGCCTCCAGCTGTCTAAATTCTTGAGCACAGTGTGGTATTTCCATCAAATATCTTCAAGTAATAGGACAAGGTGATGAAAAAGGCCAAACATACATATGAAACGGTGAATATATAAGGACAGGCCCAGATGTTTCTTAAAAGTACTGCTCTAAGGCCCTCCCCCCATGTGTGGGCATACATTTGAAGTGTCAAAGATCTGCCAATTCCTCATTTTATGTGAGAGCTAAAACTTCTGTATAGTAATATTTAGATATGCCTTCCTACCTAAGTGACAGTGAAATCATGGTTGGGAGCCCAAGTCAGAGGCAGACTGTGTTGTTCTAATCTTATGTGCTAATTAGTTTGAAGATGGAGTGTTTAAATAGATGTAAAGGAGGTATGCACTGTGGAGGGAGGGGGTTAACATTTCTGCCTGGTGGATGCACTGGTGCTTATTATTGGTACTCTTGATAAATACATACTGTATGTATACATTCACAAAAAGGTATTCTTTACTTTACAGGTAAAGATATGTCAGCTATTTAGTTAGGCTGGCACACAAAAACACGCAACAATAATGAACACCAAAAAAAGAAAATTTAGTTATAGGGCAACCCCCTCAGGTCCCCTCTGGGAGCTTTTCTGTCCTCTCAATAAATCCTGCTTTAAAAAAAATTTAGTTCTATAACACCAGTCCCCCAACAATATAGTTCAGATTTCAGTTACCATGGCATATTAACTGTGAACAAATGCATATAGTACAATTTTTCTGCTAGTTCTTTAGTTTACACATCCCTATGTAAATAACAGCTGTCCATCATGATCGGTGACCAATTACAGCAGTTCTTTCAAAGTCTGTCATTGCACATCTGTTATTTAGTCTAGGCACTGACAGTGTGCAGTTGCACTGCTTCCTCTGCTCCAAGTGATAGACCCCACACGGCACTGTATAAAAATGAATAATTAAAAAAGAAAATTAGCCAGCAAAGATGAAAGTACAGCAAAGAAACAAAAAATTACAAAAATGAAACTGAAGTAAAATTCAAATAAATCATATGGGGGGACCCAAAAAAACCTGGAATTTATTTATAAAAATTGTGTATTTATCCTTACATGCTTAAACTTCAGTCACCTTCACAGTACTCTCCATTTGCTGTAATACACCTATCAAGATTCTTTTTTCACTGCTCAGTTTTTGAACTCGTCAATTTTGATGCCTTTCAGCCCTTCTGCTGTTTTTTTGTTTCATCTCATCCACATGAGCAAAGCGTTTCCCTTTGAGGACTTTCTTCATCCAGGGAAACAAAGTCGCTCAGGGAGAGATTGGGTGAATGGGGAGGGTGGGACATGGGGGTCATGCTGTTTTTGGTCAAAAACTGTTAAACACTCAGCAGAGTGTGGGCAGGTGCACTCATCAATCACCCATCATGAGATGAGCAAATGTATTAAAAGAATTTCCAAAACAAAATTCACTGAAGCTGAACACAGTCTCTCAGAACACTAGTTGGTACACTGACGCTGATGGGTTCTTAGAACACTTACCTAGCAGGGGAAAGCCTATACTACAAGGGGCCCACCCTCCAAAGGATAATTCCGCTGTTTGGGGGGACTCTTCCCCTTATAAATGAAGTACTATAGAAGAAATAGACAACTGTGGAAATGCTGACTTTCCAGAGACTGTAGGTATGCAGCCGGTGAAACTTACTGAATGCCCACTGAAATGAGGAAAGTGGTTGTGATAAAAAGGATGAGGCTGTTCCTGAGGAAGTGAGGTCTACAACAAAATTTTACATTAAAGAACTCTCTGAGATTTTACAGGACATTAGAAGCAGAAAGGAGAAAATGCTGAGGGTAACCCAAATGTGACATTTTTACGAAGGTACAGAAAAGATGCTCTCAGTATATAATAATTATAGAAGAAGACAAGCACTGTTAAAATTATTCTTTTAAAAAAATTTTTTTTGAGGGCTGGGTGTGGTAATCCCAGCACTTTGGAAGGCAGAGGTGAGGGGACTGCCTGAACCCAGAGGTTTGAGACCAGCCTAGGCAACTTGGTGAGACTTCGTCTCCACATTAAGTAAGTTAGCTGGACATGGTGTCACACACCTGTGGTTCCAGTCACTTGGAAGGCTGAGGCAGAAGGATTCCCCGAGCCCAGCAGGTCAGGCTGCAGCAGCTGTGAGCTGCCACTGAACTCCAGCATGGATGACAGAGTAAGACTTCAACTAAAAATAATAATAATAAAAAAATTTTAAGAGAAGGGTGCAGGCAGGAGATGTCTCCCTATATCGCCCAAGGCTGGTTTCTAACTCCTGGCCTCAAGTGATCCTCCTGCCTTAGCCTCTCAAGTACCTGGGATTACAGACACAAGCCACCTTGCCTGGCTCAAGTTACTCTCGATACTTTTTTTTTAAACAAATAAATAGAACACTTTGTCAATATCTGTAAAGTTTTACGTTGCAATGCACAAGTATCAAGTTATTTTACTATTTTTTTCATTTTTGAATGGTTTCTCAAAAATTTTAAAGGTCACAGAGCGGTCTTAACTTTGCCATTGATTATCAAGGTAGTTTGTGCATGGTTCACAGTCATGTCCACCGTCCAGAACCGTGCAAGCGAGGATTGCGTGTGTATACAGTACATATATGCAATATCTGTGATATGGCAATGTAAAATCGTCAACCACTTATGTAGAACACATAAATGATGCTTAGAACCATTCAGTGGTAACCACAGATAAAATGTTTTCCTGGCTGACCACACGCAGAAGATTGAAACAGGAAAAAAAATTTTTTTTACATGTTTTCCGCGCTGCAGGGTGCGGTTGGGACTCTTTGGGGGCGCACACGGCTGCAAAGGCGCTCCTGTCCGCGCTGGAAGCCCGGGGCACGCGCGCGGGGTCTGGGCGGTGGCGCCCGGCGGTGCGGGTGGCCGGCCTCGCCCCGCGGCTCCGAGCGGGGCCCACGCGCCCGGCCGCCGGAGACCCGCACGCGGCCGCCCGGCGCGCACGGCGGCTGGCGGAGGGGCGGAGGGGGCGGCGGCGGGAGCCGCGGGCCACGCACGGCGGCGGCGGCGGCGGCGGGAGCGGGGGCGGCGGGGCACGCGCGGCGGCGGCGGGAGCGGGAGCCCGGGCCACGCACGCGGCGGCGGCGGGCGCGGCGGGAGCGGGAGCGGCGGGCGCGGCGGCGGCGGCGGATGGCCCAGAGCTGATCTATGCGGCGCTTGGAGGGGCTGTGTCTGCGGCGGCGGCGGCGGCGGCGGGGCCCTGCCCGCGAGCGGAGCGGGGACAAGATGAAGTACCAGAAATACCTGACGGTGCTGCAGATGGCCATCGGCGTCACCCCCTCCAACCGCGGCAGCCTCCTGCCGCTCAAGAGGAAGCTGTGGTGAGCGCGGGCCGGGCCCGGCGGGGCCGGGGCGGCCGGGGCGCGGCGCCGGGCGGGCGGCGAGGCCGCGGGGCCGCGGGCACCGGAGCCATTTCCGCGCCCGGGGCCGCCGCCGCCGCGTGCCGCGCTCCCGCGGGCGCGTGGCGCCGCGACCCCCGCTGTGCCCGGCGCCGCGGAGGGCGGCGCGCTGCGGCCGGGGGCGGCCGGGACCCCGGGCCGTCCGCATCCGAGCGGCGGCCTCCCGCCTCCGTCTGTTCTCGGAGCTCCGTTCCGGCGAGTCTGGCTCGGGTTTCCACGCCAGGCTCCGCAGGAGACGGCGAACGGTGTCTCATCCCTGTGTGCGTTTTCTGTTGTGTCTCGAAAACCCATCTGCTGTGGAGTCCGCGGTAAAGGACGAGCCGCTCCCAGGCGAGGGGAGTAAGTTGCGAGGTTGTAATTGCATCGTCAGGGACTGGCTTTTATCTGCATGTGTTCCAGTTCCTCCGACCTGGACACTGTTGTTGAGGTAACGGGAAGAGAACACCCTTAAAGGGAAATGTCTGGAAGTTACTGGCTTGCATTGTTGATTGTCTGTAGGACTGTATATTGCATTTTATTGTGTACTGCATGTTAGCATTTATATATGTCATATGGAATCCCAGTGGCCACCTAAGGCATAGTCTTAAGGTTCCATCGCAAGAGAAATAAGTAAAGGGAAGATGACTGCAGATAAAAGATGCCAGTGTTCATGGTAGTCCGTGGTCAATTTAAATTTTAAGATTAGTGGTCAGTTCATAAAGGTTTTATTCAATTCAATTGAACATAGCCTAATTTAATCGTAAGGTTGTAGAAAAAGGATGTGAGGCTGCTTTTAGGTATTAGAGGAAAGTAGTTTCTGCTATATAAGACAGTATAAAAGAATGATCCTTATTAAGGTATACAAAGAGTGATCAGCCAAAAAAAGATGAGTTAAAAAAAAAAAGAATCCCAATAGTGGAAAATTTTGGAGGTAAGACAACACATACAGGCAGCAAATTTCAGATTTCAGCTGTGCCACTTACTGTGTGACCTTAGCAAGTTACTGGAGTGTCTTGTTTCTTCCTCTGTAAAGGGGGAAACTGGTTATGTACCTCATGGGGTTATACACATATCAGCTCTGGTAATGAATACAAAGTGTCTACCACTGTGCCTGGTTGAATAAATAGGTGCTTAGTAAATGTCAATGTCTTCCTCCCTGCTCATGCCCCATTTATTTAAACAAACCAAAAAAAAAAAAAGAAAGAAATTTATTCTGCAGAAGATAGTTTAATTTGAGGAACAGCACCTCGAAGACTAGACTGGTAAAAAAGTCAGTAGCAACTGAACTAAGAAATGTCCGTGATGATTTTAGCAAATAAATGAAAATATTTCTGTGAAGGAAGATGTAACTCTTAGAGATGGCTTCTCAGGTTGATAGTGTGTGGGAGAACAAAACTATCAGCACCAGCCATCTTATCCCCCTACCCTACTTTTCTCCTGAGCCTTTAGCAATATCTAACACAGTTTTACTTGTTTTTCATGTATATTTCCTCTCTTCCCACTAAAATGCAGGCTGCAAGAGGGAGGACTTTTGTCTGGTTTCCTCAGTTGTTAAATTCCTAGCAACTGGTTTCTGCTGCAGAAGAGCTTCTTGATAAAAAATTTTTTGACTACATGAATTCTTAAAATGCATAGCTGGGAAATAATGTTAAGGAAATCTGTTTTCTTGATGTTCAACTTAAAAATTAAGTAGGAATAATATTTGAGGAGCTATTAGACATCAATATTAGCAGCATGGGATTCTTCTTTTTCATCCTTGGAGTGCTGCATCTGGAAGCACAGCCCGAAACACAGGGTTTGTGAAGAGGCCGCAAGGAAATAAAATCCAGGTAACTTTTGTACTCTAGCAATTCGCATTCAAGGCTGGCAGTGAATTAAAGCCAGGGATCAAAACCAAAGATGGCCTGGAAAGGGCAGGGAGCTTTTGCAGAACTTTCCCATGATCTTAGATAAGTGTTTCAGTGTTTTAATAAACTCAGTTTTAATTTGCAAAGTATCATGTGGGTACCACAGTGGCAAAGGGAAGAGCCTACCACAAAGACTGGAATGAGTGGAAGTTTTGGGTTTTTTTTTCCATTTCAGTAGCTTTAGGGTGTACAGATAGTTTTTGGTCTGGGCTTTACATGTACCCACAAACCCCAACTGTGTACATTTTCACCGAAAATGTAAATTTTTTTTTTCCTTTCTTTTTTTTTTTTTTTTTTTGGTAGAGACGAAGTCTCACCAAGTTGCCTGGGCTGGTCTCAAACCTGCAGACGCAGGCAATCCACTCGCCTCGGCCTCCCAAAGTGCTAGGATTATAGGCTGAGTCCAGCCCAGTGATACTTTAAAACATAAATACATACACAGTACTTTATATTTTTAAGTTGGAGAATATTGTGCTGCCTGATTCATTTTTCTCCTATGTCCTCTGGAATTTTTTTTTCTAGACAGCATCTCGTTTTTCCAGTGTGGTAGCAGCTACATGTGGAGCATTTGTGACATAAGGCACCATTACATGACTAGAAGACAGGAGGAAGCCTGGAGTCCTGATTCGAGTGGTGGGTGGGAACCAGTAGCAAACATCATTGATGCCCATCAGACCTTGGAATGCCCTGGCTTATGCCCACTTACAGAAGTGAGGCGGTAGCATGAAAATCGGCCATGGCATACATGAAGATTTAGATGAAGATGTTTATGAAAATGTGTATGTTCTCCATCATGTTTCTGTCTTTAAATTGTTGCTGTCTGTATGGAAAGACTGCATGCCTGCAAAGCTTCTGCCGGTATAAAGGGCAGGGCTGAACCACTGAGTACTTTGTTCCCTCTTCCATCTCTTTTGGGCACTTGTGCCTGCCAGTTTTCCTTTGCACGATATCTTCTGTCTTTCTGATTGCCTCTGCAGATCCCTTAAGAAGTATTTTATTTACAGACTACTTAGGTGGAAACTAAAGTAGACAGACAGTCAAACCCACATTAGTGGAACCTGTAGGAGCCTCTCCTCCCTATCCCCTTCTCCAGGAAACGTGGGGAGTAGGTGTGTTTGCAGCGTTCTGAATCCTTGCTACTTAGGAGCCTGGAACAAGCCCACTGTCTCTACCTGAGGTAGGTGTAAATTTGACAGCCTCCGGGCTTCCTTTGGGGGCCTCCAGTCATTGCCAGTGATGAAAAGAAGCAGTAAGGCTCTGTTTCCTGGGGATGCTGTAACAGATACCATGAACATGGTGGCTTAAAACAACAGAAATATATTCTCTCAAAGTTCTGGAGCCCAGAAGTCCAAAATCAAGGTGTTAGCAGGGCCGTGCTCTCTTGAAGACTCTAGTAGAGGACCCTTCTTTGCCTCTTTCCAGCTTTCTGTGTGACCATGTCGACCCATGCTCTTGTCTTTGTCTTCACATGGCCTTCTCCTTTGTGTCTCTGTGTCTTCTCTGTGTCTCTTATAAGGACACTAGTCATTGGGTTTAGGGTCCACCTGGATAATCCAGGATGATCTCATCTCGAAATCTTTAACTTAATTATATCAGCAAAGACTCTTTTTCTAAATAAGGTGACATTCACTCTGCTGTATGTGAGGCCCAAATAATAGTTATCATACTTTATTGCTGTCAGTAGTCTTGAATTTTGCACTAAGTGCTTTAAGGAGTATTTACACTCATCTTAGGGAGAAAAAGAAGTGGTATTTCATTTTCTTTATACTTTAAAAATGTTTTTCCTGGTTATTTGACTCAGAGATTATTGAAGGCCATGTACTATCAATGTATTCATTCAAATACTCATCCAATAACCAGATTCTGAAAATAGTAAGAGCTGCCATTCATTGATCTATGACTTACCAGAGCTTATAGAAGTGCTGTTCAAGCATTTGTCAGTATTTAACTTAGAACACGCCTGTGAGATAGGAACTGTGTTTTCCCAGTGTAACAAATGAGGTCATTGACGTGCCCAGAGTCCTGCAGGGTTTAAAAGACAGTCGCTTAGAGAGATGACAGTCTAGAAAGAGAATAACTGAAAACACTGGAAAGTGACTGGAAAATGTCTTTTGGAACGTTGTTTCTCCAAGGGTGGTCCTTGGCCCACTCATGGGTCCCTGAGGTCCTCCTGATAAGATGTGAAGGGCTCTAATAGCCAAGACTTTTCCTAATTTTTAGACATTTTTAAATTATTTAAATTTATTTTTGTGGCATCAGGGTTCTTGCTATGTTGCCTAAGCTGGTCTTGAACTTTTGGACTCAAGTGATCTTCCTGCCTTGACTTCCCAAAACACTAGGATTATAGCTGTGAGCCACTGTACCCAACCCCTTTTGTAATTTTTTTATTGAGCAAATTATAGGCAGTTACACACGCTTTTATTTATAAGAACAATTAAAGGTCATTTATTAACCTTTTAAGTGAGTTATCAAGTTTTCTGAAGTCTGATGCTTATAAACAAAAATGAGCATTTTACTAGCTTTGATGAAGAATTCAGTATCCTTTTAAAAGTCAGCTTGCCCTCCTGTCCTTAGCAGTGCCTCAGAGCTCTGATTCTCACACCGTTTAGAATTCCCCTCAATTAGGGGAAGAATATTTTGCTATCACTCATTAGCATTCTCTTGAGTTGACTGTGGCTGTCATTTACTGATATCTTAAAATTAATATTTGTAGAAGTACTGCTAGATATTACTTTGTTGATAGCTTTGTCCTTGTGTAACAGCTCTGTTTTTACCATCTTGGTTACTTATTTTTGTACAGTTCTTTGTTATTATTGAGTTCTTTTCCACTGGGTGAGGTACATGAGCTTGGGAGTTGTTTGTCCTAAGTGGACTGTGGTCAGAAATGTTTGTGAACCAAAGCTCCTGAGTTAGAAACAAAAAGAATGAATAGCTAATGCACCCTGGGGAAGTTGGACTTTGCAGGATGGGGAGTAGAAAAAGCGTTCCAGCAGAGGGAAGGGCATGGGAGGGATGGTGGGAGAATGTCAAGAAGTTGTGTTACATTGTGGTGTTTGTATTTTGGACTAGTGAAAATTTGGATTACAATTTGGACTTTGCTATACTGTGTTGAAGGTACAGCAGTCCATGTTTGGGCTGCAGCCAACAAAGAGCCCAACTGAGGTTTGTAAGTAGATGTGACATGATTGGTGGGGTTAGAACAGTGCTTACCTTTCTCCTGGATATCTGAGGACCAGGGGCAATACACCTAAGAAACAAGAACTAAGTGGTAAACAATTTACTAGGTTGTTACTAATATCTGGGCAGGTGCCAGCTATCACCCAAATGAGGGCCTGTCTAGGAAGCATGCTGAAGCAGGCCATGTTAGCCTGCAAACCTGGGAGGGGTACCTCCTCCCTCACTTCAGAAACTGAGATGGTAGGGCTTGTGGTACAGTCCAGGCCTGGCCTAGTAGTGGAGACTGAATTGGTAGAGCAAATGGGGAGGCCTGCCTTCAGAGCCAGTGTATGCTTATCGTGTGGAAGTGGAATGAGAGGGTGGTCCCCGCACTTCGGCCTTTCATGCCCATCAGCTGTGCCCACAAGTAAAACACGCTCTCGTGAGAGAAGTTATGAAGGAGGTGGAGAGAATTAGACATTTCCTCTCCAACTGCCCTCTGGGGATGATAAAATGGAATTAGGAAAAGTAAAACTTTGTTGTAAACTAAATATTGATTTCCCATAGATCAAGGGAAAATATACAAGGTGCTTATACCTCAATTTCTAATCTTTTCTTTCTGTCATCAAGAGCCACTCCCCTAAATATTTGGGGAATAATCCCCAAAGTCTGAGTTACTCAGTTCAGATCCGCACCATTAGGATAGGGGAAGAGTGGTACCTTGGGTTTAAAAAATATATTACTGGCCGGGCGCAGTGGCTCATGCCTGTAATCCCAGCACTTCGGGGGCTTTGCGGGAGTGCTGCCACTGCAGGGATCGGGGGTCTCTGGCCGGTGTGACGGCGTCAGCGATTCAACTGGAGGGATAGATATTAGGAAGAAAGAAAGAAACTGGACAACTGTTCAAAGAAATTGAGCAGAAGCCGTTTAATGGGTGTTATCCCAGGGCTTTTATCCCCAAACTCTGCAAAGTTATCATCACAGGAACCCCTGCTGCTATGGTTACACAAAAGGTAGCATGTGCCTTTCACATGACCAGGTTCAGGTACACACAGGACACCCCCCACTCTCAAGCAGATGTATTTTTCAAACATGAGGAAAAACATGAAGTTCTTATCCAGTTTCTATGTACCCTTAATTGTTTATGGCTACATAACATCGTTCAATACTTACACCTGAAACCAACATAATGATATATTACCTTTTACTATTCTATGCTAATTCAAACTAGTTTCTATAAAA
>CAUYQG010194254.1:0-15646 GCA_963574415.1 Tarsius wallacei
TAAGATAGACAAGTGGGACCTCATCAAACTAATGAGCTTCTGGGAGAAGTTTTACTTTAAAGTAAATCATCTTTTACTTGTGAGTATCTATAATTACCAAAAATTGTTTTAAAAATTATTTGATAGTTTCTTCAGTGCAAAGTGGGTCATTATTTATTGTCTTCAAACAGAGTGAAAAATAAATAATCTTGAAATCCTAATTTTCTGCACAAATAAGCCTATTCATCTGAAATGGCTTAAACATATATAAATATTTATAAATTGATTTACTTATACTCTATATAAATATAAATTATTTCCATCCTGTGAAAGAGAAATTTTAGAGCTAAGTAACTAGTGGTAGTATATTTAGCTTTGATTTGGAGGTACCTTCTCAGAATAGTTTTGTTACTTTTGGAAATTGGTAAATTACTTTCTGCAGTTAGGTAGTATGGGCACTTTGGCTGAGGTTAACTTTTTCCTCTCTGTCTTGCTGCACTGACCAGAGCCCCTTGATTAGGCAGTAGCTGTTCTGCTATAAGCTGATGAGATTAGCATTCTGGGTGCCATGCCACTTATGTTTTGGGGGAGGTATAATTTGACCCATTAAAAAGTTTGTGTTCTTTTTTTTAATTGAATACTGCGTGTTCTCACTCATAAGCGGGCCCTGAACACTAGTTACACTAGCACAAGGGTAGGAACAGCAGTTGCTGGGCACTGCTAGGTATGAGAAGGAAGCAGGAGGGAGGTGAGCTCGTGGCAACACCATGGGTACCTGGTCCATTACCAAAGGGAGAGAAGGTCAGCTAGAAGCCCAAACTTTACCTGCATGAAGCCTACTTAATGTAGGAAATCCTCACTTGTACCCTATAACTCTAAAAAAAAATGGTTTTACATTAGATGTGATATCCATATAAAAGGATGATCCTCTCCACTACAGAATTCTAGGCGCATGGGACATATTTAACATTGTTTTCCAAATAAATGTATCAATGAAGTAGACACTCTCCATCAACCAGGGTTTGAACTACTTGTCCATCATTTTAAAATTATGCTCTGCTTTGCACAGCACTATTTGCAGTATCTTACAGATGTTTTGAAGACATAGAACTTGATTACCAAATCAGCTAAAAGAAAAATGCCCTTAAGGATTTCTTGACTTTATTACCTAAAACATAGACCTGCTTTTTGTTTTTAAAAGTTATAATCACTCTTTAGTGACATTATGCGGTGACTTTTTTTTTCTGTTAGTGGCGAATATACATTCTGTAAACCAATTGTGTCCATGGCAGCAAGTAGCATCTCATATTTAGGGAGATAAAAAATTTAATTCTCTATATAAAATAGAAAGGGACAAATAGCTTTGTCATTTAATAAAACATTGAAACATAGATGTTTATAATCTAGAGAAAATCATAAAAGAAAACCGGGGATTCATAGTCTTCTTGATTCTACCTTGCTTCTTTGGACATGGCAAATGTTACCCACCTTCTGATTCATCAAAGTGCCCCAAGAAAGAACAAATGAATGGCCCTATTCTCATCTCTTTCTCTCTTAAATAGCTTTCACTTACATATTAATATTCTAGCTATATGCTCCATATTATAATTATATTTGTAAAGAGATTTTGCTGATATTGGGCAGCTAATCTCTAACAGAATAATATATCAAATGTCTATAAACATCTTATTTTTACTACTTGTATCAGTGGACAAGTTAGTTGCAAGAAACACTACCAAATATGAAGCACAAAAAGGCAAAGTACATTTTGCATTGTATATCAATTTGTACACATGGACCAAAATCAAATTCTTGCTCCTTATCAGACCTTAAAATCATATTATCAGTATTCATGTCCATCTGAAATTATCTCATTTACTTGTTGGTTTATTGTTTGTTTCCCATCAAGAATACATAAACCCTAGAGAGCAGGGATTTCTGATATTCTTGACCAATGCTGTATCCAGAGGGACTGTATTCTAGCACCTGACACTGACATGATACCTAATAAATATCGGTTGAATAACTCAATCAATGAGTGAATGAATGAATGAATGAATGAATGAATGAATGAATGCTACTTCTCAGGATCTCAGCATCTGGGCCCTGGAAGACCTAAATCTTCCTTTCAAACATTTTATTGGACGGTTGGGAAAATGGAGTCTGAAGAAGGTAAATAGTTTTCAATAAAGCTTCTTGGGATATTAATGATACATATAGTTGGAACTAAAATACAGTCTCTTAATTCATGACTTAGTTTGTTTTCAGATGCAATTCAGTTATGAACCGGGAGTGATTTTTTTTTACATAGAGATGACAGAAATTGCTTCTCACCTATATTGTTGAGCCAAAGAAATACTAATTAGAATGCATTGCATTAATCAGAAATGACTGCCCATGAATATATATATGGAGAAATAGTGAATAAAAATAAAAATGTAAATGTATAGCCTAATAACAACTATGTAAACCATACCTATATCAATTGATAGAAGCCAATGGATATAAACGGTTCTAATTTGAAATTTATTTTTTTCTATAAAACTAAGGTTAATAAAAGATTATTCTTATTTTAATTTGGAAATTCTGACACTGGAGTTTCAAAAATTCATTCTTTTCTGCCTCCTCTCCCTCCTTGGTTTGGCAACATTCTGAAAATTGGTCTTTTTCAGTTTTGCATTCCTTCTGTCAATGTTTTAGCTTCTTTTCAGAGACACAGAGTGTTCTCACTTCTGAGATTGTTTTAAATATTGCTTGGAATTATTTGCTATTTTTTCAAAGACTTTGTATCACAATATAAGCCTCCACACACGAATTTGCTCCTACTGAAAAATCAGTCCCAGGTCTTTTTGAAATTCCTAACCCGCAATTTTCATCTTTCTCATGCAGATGTCCACTCCCTCAAATATATTGTTTTTATAGGTTAATGGATCATTAAAAATATTGTTTTACAAATAGTTTACAGTCATGACTGATAGGTAAGCTAGAAAGAAAAGACTTCTAATCTTTTAAGTCCTCCACCAAATCTTTCCACAATGTAATGACAGAGAACCTGAAAATAAAAATTGAAAGCTGCATTCTATTCTGAATTTATTCCCAGACTTGCATGAGTTAAATATTTCTTTACTAGGAAACTTTGTTATACAGCCCATTAGCAGACCTTTTAAATGTATTCCAAATTGTTGGAAATCTAGTAAAATAATATGGTGCCAAGGTTAAACTGAAAAAGAAATACACAGAGAAAAAAATGACAGTTCTAGACCATTTAATTTTCACTTTTTGAATATTTGAACTAAGTCAATATTTTGAAAATAAATCTATGAAGGGTCCAATGCTGGTAGGACAGAGTCCAAATTCCTCCCCATGGATCCAGGGCTTCCTTTCCAGATTTCCCTGCTGTGTTTGTTTCCCTCTGATCCTAAAAGCTCCCTTTCTGAAGCAACATTTGCCTTAACCCAGGATGCCTCTTGGTCTTTCAGGGCTTCCTGCCACTGCTCAGCTGTTTTCTCTACTTAAATCTTCTTCTACAATTTCTGTCTAAGTCACTCTTATTTATCTTTCCATATCCAATTAAAATATTACCTTTGTGATAACGAATTTTCTAACTTTGTCTTTGTCCCCATGGAATATTTATTCCTTTCTTTCTTACAACATAGTATTTTGTATTTATCTCTGATCACATTGTGTAGTTATTGATAAAATGTATGTCCATCCATGTAGCAAATGTAATAATTCTATTAGGGTCAGAAACTGAGACCTGTTTTTACTTTCTCTGGCAAAAGATACCTGGCACACAGGAATGTCTCAATAATTATCCAGTGAATATTGAGTACATGAGAGAATTCATTAGCAATATGAGTCAAACAATTTATTTTTGTATTATTTTTTTAAATGAGAAAAGCATCCTAAATGCAGATATTAACTCCTCCCCATAAACTTTAAGTAGGTTTATTTTGGAAAACAAAAAGAAAACATTTGAGGGATATAAAATACCAGGAAAAAAAAGAACATTGCTCCAGCTATGCACATTTAGGCATAATAAACACATGTTATGATTTAGCAGTTTAAAATAAGGTGAAAAATTAGACAGTACACCATCTGTTCTTATGAGAAACCCTGGAGATTTGTTATAACTCGCTGTTGTCAAAAGTTTTAGTATTGTATTCATAGTAAGAATATAGATCAAGGGCAGTTGATTTCGGTAGACTTGACATCAAATGGACTATTGAAGCATATCAGTTGGTAGGTCTAAATTGACATATGAGTGAGATTTCACTAGAGTTAATTTATAAAGAGTATCTGTTTTATTTCACTGAACTTTTCCTCATTCAATACCACTCTGTCTCTTTCACTCTATCTCCCACTCCCTATATAGATGAATTTCTGTCTTTCACATATGTGCACAATATGAAAACAGGAATTATCTTTTCAGGTATATATAACAGATAATATATAATGATGTATATTCATACACACATACATATGTTTGTACCCATACATGCCTGTGGTGTGAATATTATGGGTAATATGCAATAATAATAGCTTCTATTTACTGAGTTCTGCTATGGTCCGAATATTGTATCTCCCCAAAATTCATATGTTGAAATTCCAATACTAAGGTTATGGTATTAGGAAGTGGGACCTTTTTGGAAATGATTGGGTCATGAGGGCTTGCCCTCATGAATGGGATTAGTGCCCTTATAAAAGACACAGCTAGAAGGCACCATCTCTGAACCAGAAAGTGGGCCCTCCCCAGACAACAAACTGCTGGTGCCTCCAACTTGGACTTCTCAGCCTCCAGAACTATGAGAAATACATCTCTGTTGTTTATAAGCTACCCAGTTTATGACATTTTATATTAGCAGTCCAAATGGACTAAGAGCACTTAATATATGCTAAATTTTTGTCAAGAAAATATTGTACTAACTCATTTATTTCTCATAATGTCACTTCAAGGAAGGTATTATTTCAATTTCACAAATTGAATCTCAGAGATGCTAAGTCATCTCTGTGAGGAAGTATATTAAATAGGCAACAGAATGCCTGGTTTGACCTTTTAATTTTTTTAACTAGAGAAGAATCCTGTAAAAGTTGCTTACAGTTTTCTGTCTCTAGTGGTGATGTCAATTTATCTGTGGGGAAGACTTTGATTTGGTGATGGAGGCTATAAGGATCACCGGAAGCAGTGCTTTAGTTATACAAGTGTAAGACAAATATCGACCTATTCCTCTTGGAGACAGTCATCAAGTAACCATGAATTTGAAAGCCAATGTGTCATATTAGAGGTTAAAGCTTCAATTTAGCAATACATATATGGCACACTTTTGGGAAAACCATTCCATGCTAAAGACAGATAATTCTTTCCCCTCTTCCATTGAGTCTGGTTTTAAGCTGCCAAATGCCTAAACACATTGATTATTTTTTGGAGGTGCATTTGTGTGTGTGAGAGAGAGAATTTTCTCTGCTCAAACATTGTTAAGTGGTCATGAGACTAGACAACAGCAGAAAAGAAGTGCAGACCTGATTTCTTCATCTTACACTATGAAAGGCTAACAAAGGAACCGGTTACACTTTGCACATTTACTTGATGTCACTTTGGCATCCCACAATAGGATGATGTGTATTTCAATACCTTGGCAAAGTGCTTGGTAGGCAAAGGGAGGTGATCTGCAAAGCACCTGGGGCAGGGCTGCTCCTGAGCGAGGGGAAAACACGAATTTGCAGAGTGTATACACATTACTTAGCATGATGGTTTTATACTGTGTCAACTCAGCTAATCTGAAATGATGTTTCACAGCATTCCTTCTCTGTATGTTTCCGGATTAGAACTGACCACAGTAGAAACCAGTGTGAGATTTGGAAGGCATAAGCCAAGCAGCAGCAACTATGCTCAGAAGGTTCATGTAGGGTGCCTGGTCTTGAAGCTTGTGCACCTTGTTGCTGATCTACTGGCCCAGTTTTTTGGTGTGGAGCTGTAGCTGTAGTTTTTCCACTCCTCTTCATGTCTTCCCTCAGCTTCTTGGAGTCTTGGGCAGCTGTGTAGCTCCGTGGTAAAGAAAATGAATCCCTTTTGTAAGTCATCTGCATCTCAAGATTAGAGACAGCGAGAGACAGACAAGGAGAACAGTTCATGCTTGTGGTTTTCAGTTTGTCCTTATACAACCTCACTTCACATCCAAACTGATAGGCCTACTGTCTTACAGTGACTTCAGGCCTACCACCAGAGACAGGGATAAGGGACTTCCATGAACTTCTTCATCAGCTCCCGCAATTTCATAAGGCCTAATTATTTTAATAAATCCCTTATTCCATAACAGTTATATTGTTGCTACTTCCCTGATCAAATCTTAACTGGTACACTTGGGGAAACCTGAAGACCAGGTAGACACATCTGGGTTGCTTATGTATTCAGTAAAAATCTTTTGGAATACTGTAACTTTCTGCAATTAGAAAGATGATTAATACAGTTAATGAATCATGCTTCTATTTATTGTTCCTTTTGAAGTGTAATCATTTATCTTCTTAACTAGAATTATATAAGGGGAATCCCCCCCAAAAAACAAACTTATTTTTTGAAGGGAGGACCTTTGTAGTACAGGCTTCCCCTGCTAGGTAAGTATTCTAGGAACCCATCAGCATCAGTGTACCAGTTAGCATTGTTGTGAGAGGCTGCATTCGCCTTCAGGGATTTTTTTTTTTTTTTGGAGAATTTTTTTTGACATGTTTGCCCATTTCATGACGTGTGATTTACACGAACAACCTGCCCATACTGTGCTGAATGGTCAGCAGTTTTTGACCAAAAATGGCGTGACCCCTGTTCCTCACTCTCCCTACTCAAAGGGAAACATCTTGCTGATATGGAAGAAACAACAACAACAAAAAAAACCAGCAGAAGCACTAAAAGTCATCAAAATTGACAAGTTTAAAACCTGTTTTGAGCAGTGAAAAAAGCATCTTGATATGTGTATTGCATCAAATGGAGAGTACTTTAAAGGCAACTGAAGTTGACACATGTAAGAATAAATACGCATTTTTAAAATAAATAAATTCCAGTTTATTTGGGCCCTACCTTGTATATTGTATGTGTCAACAACATACAATGATAAGCCAGGGAAGTTCTGTAAGATGAAAATTCAAGTGGCATTGTAGCCTAAATCGGCATTATCAAGTTTAAATTCAGATAATTTATAATTTAAGAGTCACTAATCACTTCAAAAAAGATTTTAGTTAAAACAACCTATAGATGATTATTGCTCCTCTCTATTCATCTTTTTAACACATTCTGTTTGCCAGGCACTGTGTCAGATGCTAGGGACATAATTATAATTATAGCCCCTGCCCTCAGGATATTCACTACCTGGAGGTATCTGATCCCTCGCAACCCTTTAAACTAGCCAGTTTGGCCATTTATCACCATGACTGACAGCTAAAAATAAGACTCAGAAGGTGACATCTGTGGAGATCATTTTTCTAGGCCTCTGTTGGCTCTTGACTCCCAGGATTTCAAATCCCTGGCACCATGCTCTTGGATTCCAGATCTGCTTCTGCTCTTGTCTATTTGGGGATCTTTGCTTTTCAGTTTATTGGATTTCAACTTTTCATTGAGCTTTGCTTCCTCCCTGCCTCTGACTTTCTTGAAATGTTTTCTAGTTCTGGCCTAAAGAACCCAAGGGTTAGGTTAGTCCCAACCAACTTCCTGGCTGAGGAAGTGGAATTCAGATAAAGGAGAGGACAGAGGTGAAATACAGAATTGTAATATAGTGAAACAAGTGTAATACTGTTCACATATAATGTGGTACACATTCATCAATGGTGATGTAATCAGCACTGTAAAGTGTGACCTCTATCAACTTCCTGCCCTATAGTTACGTATCTTTATCTGTACTCTGTTATTCTCCCATTCATCCTACAAATATTTATTATGCAACCACCCACGTGCCACCCACACTCCTTGCTTTTCCTCCAACTTACAGATGTCTCTTCTGCTGTTTCAAGATGCCACCCAGGCTTTAGACAAACAATATAAAGCAATGATTAACCAAATGGAGTTAAACAATCTGGGTTCAAATCTTGACGTGCACTCCTTTATGTCTTGATTTCATCTGTAAAGTGAAGGAATAATTCTATCTTCCAGGAGTGTTAAGGTTAATGCAAATAATACATGAAGTCCTACCCCAGTACCTGAAACAATTAAGTAAATACTCAGTGAGCATAACTATTATAATCTTTAAGGATTCCATCTTTCCATCTGCTCTAACGCCAGTTTTTCATTTGTCCATATTTCTAATCTTTCTTTATATGCTCATGTCTTATATATTATTAAAAGTCCTTAATTTTATAAATCTCTCTAACTGCTACTCTGATCATTATCCTTTTCTTCATAATCCTAATACTTAGAAGTATTGATGTTCACTATTTTTATTTCCTTACATCCAATTCACTTTCTAGCCCTTTCCAATCATGCCGCTGACCCTGACTAACAGTCCTATTAGTTTCCAAGTCTAAAGATCATCTGGTCCTCATTTATTTCAGTTACTACAGCATTCCGGAGACTTTTTCTTCCTTTGGCTTTGACACAGGGCTCTTTTGATTCTTTGCATTTTCAGCCATTTTTTCTCAGTCACTTCTGTGGATTTCTCCCATTCACATACAATTAGTTGTAGAGTTCTGCTACTTCTAAGTTCTTAATATATCTATATCTAAATGTATATCTATCTATATATCTAATATAGTTTTCAAGTTGGTCATGCTGCTTAATTTCTTGCCTCTATTCCACATTTTCTCTGCAATGGTTATCTTTTCAACATACAAATATTAATATAATATACTATATTTCTCAGGTACAAAGCAGTGTGGAGGTAATAATGGGGCACACCATCAATATCAATATAGCACTTCTCTGTCCCAAAGCTTATAATCCCAGTTTCATCATAAGGAAAACATCAGACAAATACAAATGGAGTGGAATTCTACAATATACCCTTGCCAGTACTCATTCAAACTATCAAAGTCATCAAAAACAAGGAAAGCCTGGAAAAACAGCCTAGAGGAGCATAATGAGATGTGACAACTAATTGTCATGTGGTATCCTGGATGAGATCTTGGAGAAGAAAAATAATATTAGTTAATACTAAGGAAATATGAATAAACTATAAATTTTGGTTAATAATCATGTGTCAATATCAGATTAACTATAATACATAGACCATACTCATTTAATGTCTTAATAATAGGTAAAAATGTACAGGGGGTGGGCACATGGTAACTCTACATTATTTGCTCTATTTTTCTGTAAATCTAAACTGTTCTAAAGGATGGTCTATTAAAAAATACTATCCATCTTTCTCTCGCGCTCCCCCTTTTTTTTTAACCACTCCCCCCACTCTCTATGGGAGAAGTCCTAGATTCCCCAAATTCTTCCCCAAATACAGGATCCAGGGTAGTTGGTGAGATTTCATATGTGTTCTGAAATAGTCTTGTTGTCCACTTTCTTCTCTCTTGTTCTGCCTTTCAAAGAAAAAAGAGAATAATGCATTCTGCTGAAAGATCTGGAGTCCTCACCAAGGCACTGATGTCAATGGTGGTGCCTCCAATGTGTAATGCATTAATGTCCGTGCAAAACAACCAGTATCTTGCTTCCTGCCAAATCTACTAACTCCATTGTTGATGATTTGATGATGCTGTCCTGAGATGTGAGATTCTCATGGGAATCTTGTGAAGCAGTCCTTTTTGCTTCTTTGTTGTTATTGTAGTTTTCTTCTTGGGACTCAGGCATCAATCCATGAAGACTGGAAAGAAAGACAATCAGAGGGCCAGATACTGCATCGCTAGGCTTAGAACCATTGCTCTCCTGTCCCTGATTCCAAGAGTCTTTGGAATTCTTAATTCCTATACATTGACCATTTCCCAAGAAGTTTCTTGACTACTCATGAAAACAGATTACTGAGGGCCTGTGCTACTATCCCTCAAAGCCTGTCTAGACTTGTCTGAATCCAAAGTATAAAACAGTGCAGGCTCAAGCTACACAAATATGACTATGTTGTTTTGTTGTTTAGAATTCTTTAGTAACTCCTTGCTAAGCATGGCCTTACAAAGCACTCTCATATTCTGCTTCAGTATACCTCTCTGGACTCAGACCTCCACAAACACTTCTCAGACTCTGAGACCAGTCACACTGAATTATTTTAAGTACCTACATTTCATTGATTCACAGACTTCTCAGGTCTCCATGCTTTACCCATGATATCTGCATTGGATTGCCACCCTTCCCTAATTATCACCACAAAGTTTCAATGTCTTTGTGTATTTTAGCTACTGTACTGCCCACTGTATTATTTATCTACTGATGTTTAACAAATTACCCCAAAACTTAGTGGCTTAAAACAATAAACAGTTTCTGTGGGTCACAAATCTGGGCACGACTTAACTAGGTCCTCTATCGTAGGGTCTCTTGAAAGGCTATAATCAAAGGTGTTTCTTATAGTAATAGTTTCATATGAAGGTTCCATTTGGGAAGGATCCACTTCAAAGCTCACTTACACTGGTGTTGGCAAGATTCAGTTCTACACAGGCTGTTTAACTAAGGGTCTCAGTACCTCGCTGGCTACTGACCACAGGCCTTCCTCAGTTCTTTTTTATAGTTAACTGACTTCTATCAAAGCAAGCCAGAGAGCAAAGAGGGTAAGCAAGAGAGAAACCAAATCTTTTTGACATCTAATTTCGGAGAAGACATCTCATTACTTTTGTTGTACTCCTTTTGTTTAAAGTCAGTTACTAGGATCAGCCTTCATTCAAGTGGAGAGCATTATACAAGGGCATGAATACGAGGAAGTAGGAATCACTGGGATATTTTGTGGTTGCTCTGTGGAGGGCAGTAAACACCCATTCATAACTGGCTTGGATATTGAGACTAATAATAACACATACTTACACACGAGTGCATGCGCACACGCACACACACATACACCCCAAATGTTACGAAAAAATTCATTACTCACATAATGAAAACTTTCTGAGAAAAACAAGACAGGCACAAAAGCCAGTCTGGAATGTCTTGAGTGAAAAGAGAAGCCAGTGGCTTCGGTTTCTTTTGTGGTGAGACGTTGGGGCTGGAGTGAGGGTTCCCATGGGAACGGGGTTTGAATAGCTTGAACTTCTCCACCAGCACCAAGGGATGGAGCCTCAAGACTTTATCATCATCTTGCCCTAATTTGGGGACATAGGAGAAAGAAGGAGGGTAGGGCAGGAAGTTATCAAGGGTCAAGTACCAAAAATGAAATTGGTGTCAGACTCCTTATTGGGAGCTATTTTAGAGACTATCTAAAACATACATCATAATTAAATATTTCCCTACTTGCTTGTCTTTCAAAGGATGAAGAATGCAGTGTATTTATCTCAGTACCTCAGCACTTAGTGCAGTACCTGGCATATCACAGTCACTCAATAAATGTTGGCTAAACAAATAACTATTTGTTATTTATCTACTTTTTGTACATATATTGATCTTACAAGATTCAGAGAAATCTTTATTTCCTCTACAATACCTTTCTTGTTCCATTCTTTTTTTCCCCTTTCTTTTGTAGTAGAACTGACCACCTCCTGCTATGTACAGACTTCTGTCATAGAGCTGACACAACTCAGTGGCATTGATTTCTTACAGGTTTATCTTCTTGCCTGAAAGTTCTCAGGGGTTAAGATCTAGTCTTGTTATATTTGTATTATCTTTTTATATTTGTATTCTCAGTATATAATATGATATCACATATAGCAGATGTTCAGTTGTTGTTACATGAACATTTCAATTAATTATATTATAGTGACAGGAGTAAGAGAAATATAGGAGGGAATATTTAGTCTGAATCTTGAAGAATAAAGAAAAATTTGACAGCAAGGGGTGTGGGGGAAGGAAGTCTTCGGAGAGACAATAATCTAGTTGCAATAAGTAGAAGCAAAAACAAAAAATTGCAAAATATCATGGTGTATTCAAGTAACAGTAAGATTCACTCAGAGGTAAGGCTAAGAAAGTAGTGTCACAACCTGTTGTGAAGTTTGTAGGCTATCTTAAGAAGGATGGACCTTTTCTTTAACAGTGTGGGGAGTAGTTGAAGATTTTTTAAAATGTGGGTGCTGTTGTTAATTGAAGTAAAACTGTTCTAGAAAATTAACTCTGATGGCAGAGCAGGACAGATTTGCATAGCGAGTAACCTGGAATCAGTCAGGGATGAGGAATAGGTTGCTCAACTGTGACAACATGAATTCTAACTGGAAGAGACCAGAACATAGCTGGAAGGAGAGCCTCAGCATTCTGAGAGGTGATGGAAGGAACCCAGGAGCTCTTAAATTTGGAGGTTGTGGGACACTGAGGAAACTGTTGGATTTTAATTATGTGTAGATGACATAAAGACAAAGGAAGTATCATCCAAGGAAAGAAGGATTCACTTTGCTTGTCTTGATAATTGACCAGTGCCCCAAGAGAGAATATTATTCCACTTTTGGTTTTAGTCATATACATTTTAACATAAGACTATTGAAAGAAAAAAGAGAAAGGAAAATCTATCATGCTTAAAGCATCAAAACGGATAGAGAAAATAGTTTTTCCTGTCTCCCTGGGAAAAATTCTAGAGACCTATATTATTTCCCTATACTAGTTTTTTATTCTAAGAGAATTAGCACAAATTTATCACATCAAGTCTCAAAACTATTTTCTAACATTGAATACTGTAGTTTAAATTTTTTGTTCAAAGAAAAGTATCACAGTTGTTACAAGCTTGACTGTTTTCATGGATAACTCCAAGAAAGAGAAACAGACATGACTGAGATCTTTGGTGCTCCTAACTTAAGTTGAAGTCTGAGGTATCCTGGTTAGAATCCATACTCCTATACTCAGCAAAGGTCATCATTGGCTAGTGGGGCAGAAAATAGGCCATAGGACAAAAAGATGCCCATTAGCTCTATAGCCCTTCTATGGAGCAGCCTAAGAATTTTACATGGAATTTGTTTTCCAAGGATTTCTCCTAGAATATCATAGCTGGTGATGATCTCAGATTCCATCAAATATTTTAGTGAGATTCTTTTTTTAATACCCCAAATTTTCTGAGATCTCTCACATAATACCTGTTTTAATTTTAGTATTGGATAGTTAATGGGAATGCAAAGTAACAAAATGTTATTTTGAATTCAGTAAGTGCTTTAAATGACCTTATATTTTACTAGCAGTAATAGCATCTGCACATATTTGAAGACCCTAGTATGGCATGTATCTGTGTGATAGTAGTATTTAATCAGTTGTACATTTGATTTAACCCTTTTCAGTAACTCCATGGCCCTAAATGGGTTTTTGACTCATGAGTTAGAAACTGATTTGGTCCAACTTCCTTACTTTAGAGAAGGAAACAAATTATTTAGAACAGGCCATTTACATGAGTTACTCAATGTTACCCAGACTTATAAGGGCAGAGTAGAACCTAGAACCCTTGACCTTTAGATAAATTAATACAATCCCAAAATAACCCCAAGCATGAATACTTATTAACACAAAGGCAAAACTACATTATGCTGCTTGTTCTAGATGGTTTGATGCATCAGTTCTAATCCTTAGAAGGTACATGCAGACTTGGAGCTTTCTGACATATTTGACATCTCATATTGGGTCCTATGTTGCTAGTAAAAGTTAAAAATCATTTTCCTGATTGTCATCATTTGAAACAAACAATACCTAGGGCTTAGAATCTAAGCAAAATGGATCCTATTCCCTTATCTACATGTCATCTTCATGAAACCATGGTTCAATTTCTTTTGCATTCGTTTTTCCTCTTTAAGAATAGGAAAGATGGAAAATAAAGAAAATAAAAGGCAGCATTCAGGAGGAGGAACTGAGACGGGTCAGAAGGGTTCACGTTTGAGATGCAGAACCTGTGTATAGATGGCTCTGTTCCACACATCAGCTGAAGGAGTGTATTTGAAGTGGCATAATAATTAGGCTCAAAAATTTACCCTCAGTGTGCCCTTCAAAGAAAAGGCTTGGGTTGAACCTTGGGGCAATTCATTTCAATGGTTTTCGACCTCTGTAGAATACAGCTGCAGATGAGAAATCTCAAGAGAACTGGTTTTCTCCCCTTTGAGAGTTAATATTGCATATTTTCTGAGTAACCAGAGAGTTGGCAAAAGCGACTTCTCTTTAAATTTTATATCAGTTATTTATTTTTGATGAGCAAACCGATACACTCAAAATTATAATTAGACCTCATTTTTCTGAACTTACATTATACTAATAATGTAATATAAGTTTTCTGAACTTACATCTAATTATTACAAGATGTAGTATCTGTAGAGGGAAATTTTAACATACATAAACTCTAAATTCTGTGTATTGTTAGTTTCAAATAATTAAAACCAAGAATATAAGCATATTACAGAATTATAGTGCATATACTTGTTACTTCTTTCATTAAACACATCAAATATTTTTCTTTCTTTGATTTGTGGATGAGTTTTGCAATTAATATAAGCCTGATTCCGTGGAAATAAAGGTTTGGATGCTATTGTCTTTAGAACAAAGTTAACATGGAATCTTATATATACCAGACACTCGGTATTGTCCATGAAAAAGATCTTAAATATTCTTAAGGGAGATGGATTTAAACAAACAGTCACTTGTTGACACTTAAGATAAGCACTTTAGAAGTGTATGAGAGAATGTAATGTTATGTTCTGGCATGGAGCCAGAATGTTTTGTTTTCTTACCAACATTTTATTTCCCTGAACTCGAAAAGAAGTGACAGGTTATTTTGTCTGTAATGGTGGTTATTTTCAACTTCAAAACCTTTTCTGTGATCTTAAAACCTTATAATTTGTTCACAGTTACAAGTTAATACAAGCACTGAGCAGCATCTGTATGTAATTTTAGCTGAGCAATATAGTGGGAACTTTTAGTCCTTCCAAACTTATTTCATTAGACATGCATTGTCTAGAACAAGTCTGCTGCAAGCCTAGTACTGAGTTAGCTTACGTTCAAATTAGTGTTGGAAATGTGGACATGTATGCATCTTTTGGAGATCTTAGCAGCATCCCACATCAGTCTTGTTGCTGTTATATGAAGAACCAGGAGGGAGAGGACAGAAACGCTTGTAACAGAGCTTGTCATTCCAGGCTTTGTAGTAGTGCTTTCCTGTATACTACATCACTGAAGTCTGAAGAAAAACTCATCCCATTTTTGATACTGTACCTTTCCAAGGTTTTCTTTGCTTGGTGTCATGCTGCTCCCTCTTTGGGCCTACCCTTCTGGGGCAGTGAATGTTTCTCTCTAGCTTCTCTTCTTCTTCCTTTCTTTCCTCTCAGGTATTTCCCTGAAGTATGATAGGCTTGTTAGTGTTGTGGGACTTAATACAAAGTAGTCTGGGGAGAGAAAAATAAATAAGTTCTGTGGGTAGGTCTCCTCCTCAGGGCTTTTTAAATCACAGACACATTAGTCCTGCCTTGATATAAGACAAAAAATTCCATGAATCATCCTGTTGAAGTGAGGGGTAGAAAATTTTAAAACAAATGAATAAATAAACAAACAAAACAACAAAAACCAATAGAGTTTGTTTGAAAATAAGGGAAAGAATATGATCCTGCAATCCTCCTGCTGGGAATATACCCGGAAGAACTCAGGTCACTCTATAAAAAA
>CAUYQG010194256.1:0-12244 GCA_963574415.1 Tarsius wallacei
AGAAAGTGTCACACTTTCAGACTTTAAACTTTACTACAAGCCTACAGTAACCAATACAGCTTGGTATTGGTGCAAGAGTAGGCACATAGACCAATGGAACAGGACAGAGATTCCAGAAGCAAAAACTCAGTCTCTCAACCAGCTCATCTTTGACAAAGTCATCAGTAATAACCACTGGGGAAAGATATTATATTTAGCAAATGGTACTGGGAAGACTGGCTGACCACATGCAGAAGAATGAAACTGGACCCCTACATATCACCATATACAAAAATCAACTTCAAATAGATCAAAGATCTAAACATAAAACCTCAAACTATAAGAATCCTAGAAGAAAATGCAGGAAACACTCTTATGCTCTTCAGCGTAGGCAACCAGTTTTTAACCAAACCCCCAAAAGCAAACACCATAAACGTTAAAATAGACAAATGGGACTTCAACGAACTGAAAAGCTTTTGCACAGCAAAAGAAGCCATCAAGAGAATAGGGAAACAACCCACAGCATGGGAAGAAAAATATTTACAAATTATCTATCTGACAAAGGCCTAACATCCAGGATCTACAAGGAACTCAAATGAACTGAAAGGAAAAACAAACAGACAATCCTATCAAAAAATGGGCAAAGGACATGAATAAACACTTCTCAAAAGAAGATATACAAGCAGCCAACAAACATGTGAAAAAATTCTCAGCCTCACTAATCATCAAAGAAATGCAAATCAAACTACAATGAGATACTACCTAATTTCAGTAAGGATGGCCATCACTAATAAATCAAAAACAACAGACACTGGTGCAGATGCGGAGAAAAGGGAACAATTCTACAATGTTGGTAGGAGTGCAAGCTAGTTCAATCCCTATGGAAAACAGTGTGGTGATTCCTAAAAGAACTAAAATTGACTTCCATACAATCCAGCAATCCCTCTGCTGGGAATGTACCCGGAGGAACACAAATCGTTCTACAAAACAGACACCTACACATGCAGGTCTATAGCCACATTATTCACAATAGCAAAAACATGAAACCAACCCTACTTCCCATCAAAAGATAAAGAAAAAGTGTACATATACATGATGGAATATTATGCAGCCATAAAGAAGAACAAACTCATGGACTTCGCAGTAAATTGGATGAAGTTGGAGACCATCATATTTAGTGATCTATCAAAGAAGCAAAGAACTGAATAATGCATGTTCTCATGCATAAGTGGAACCTGAACATCAATCACATTAGCACAAGGGAGAGATCAACAGTCACTGGGCACTGCCAGGGGAGATGGGGGGCACATAACAACACAAAGCGTACCTAGTCCCAAACTAGGGGAAGTGAGGGCCAGTTAGAGGCCCAAACTTCACCTGCATGTAGCCTACTTGTGTAGTTAATCCTTACTTGAACCCCACATCTCTATAATGAAATAATTTTTTTTAAAAAAAAGAATACTACCAACATCCCTGCTATTGTCTGCAGGGTTTATGCCAGGCTTGAAGAAGAGAATACAACTGTTTGTTTAGTGTCTCAAATCCCCTGCTGGATCCTTCATGAGGGCAGGATGTGTATTTATTTGTGTACTTCTGTGACCTCAGTTCCCAGCAGAGGTCCTGTCATGGTGCTAGAGCTCAAGAGAAGCTTATTGAAATGAATTAAGTCTGATGGCAGCAATGCCTGACAAGCCGCCGCTCCCTCAAGTTTTCTCTTCCCCAGACTAGATGTGCCTCAGAGTCTTCGCCACTATAGACCCCCAAATCCCTCTCGATCCTCCCCAAGGGAACAAGCTCCCACTCTATAGAGGTCCTGTCTAAGTACAATATGGCATGTGAGGACTGTGCAGCCCAGGACCCTCAGATTAAGACCTTCTTCTGCCTACGGACAGTCTTCTGTTCCGAATGTGTCTGAGATGTAGCTCGCCTTTCTGACAGCGCCATGACCCCACTGCCTGTGGGCCAGGAGGGTGCTACAAGGAAGAGGTGCCAGAGCAGCCTGCAAACTGCTAACAGAGTAATTCCTCTGCGTGGAGTGATCTGCTGCCCCACAAACGTATGACAGAGAAATAGATCTCTTTACAGATGAGTAGACAAAGGCCCAGAGAGACATGTGTCATCTCAGGAAAAGGGTGTGGAATTGATTGGAGTGAGAGGGAGTCCCCCAGAGGGATAAGTGGTGAGCTGTAGTCGTTCACACACTGTGGCTTGAAAACAGAAAAATGTCCAGAATCAGAAAGATGAGCCTAGAGCAAAATGAGTCATTAAAGGTTTTCTTTTTTAAACAACTTTATTGAGATATGATTGGCACACAAAAAGCTGTACGTAATTAATGTATACAACTTGATAAGTTTGGAGATAAAAATGCTCTCAAGAAACATTACCACGATCAGTGCCATAAACATGTCTATCACCTCTAAAAGTTTCTTTCCACCCTCTTTTAAAAAAATTTTTCCAAGGGTACCTGCACAATGAACATTTGTATACCTAACTCTGAATTATACCCCACAATCTTTAAAATAAAAAATTTAAGAGTTTAAATAGATAAATAAATAATTTTCCTTTTGTAGTAACCAGTAATCCCACTTCTGGGTATATATCCAAAGGAATTGAAACCAGGATCTTGAAGAAATAATCAGCACTCCCTTGATCATCACAGCACTGTTTTCAATAACCACAATATAGTTATTACATGTCCATCAATGGATAAAGAAATGTGCGACACATATTCAATGGAATATTATTCAGCCATTACAAAGAAGGAAATCCTGCCATTTGTGGGAACATGGATGGAGCTGGGGGACATTTTGCTAAGTGAAGTAAGCCAGGGACAGAAGAACAAATGCTGCTGGAGGTTGTCATGAGATATGTCTTGGTGATCATGCAGGGAGGAGTAGCCCTGACTCAAAAAACTTACATTTAGGTTCTAAGAAATACATAGAAATAACCTTCAAGCCCAAATTTCCTTTTCTGTAGTGGAAGATTGTATTATATCTAGCTCTTCATATCCAAGTAATAGTACTCTGCATCTACCCTCTCTTGCCATGCTTTTGCTTTGGTTTGATTGTGTGCCCTGCCTTAGCAAATGGCATGTTAGTTGTCATGACAGGAGACCTGAAATGAGACTGGGTTTGCTTTTGTGCTCCAGTGATCTATTTTGACCTGAGATTCCCTGGGGGAGTATCTATACCTTCAGCCCAGGACCCAGACCTGAGCCCAACCTGCAGGCTGGAGCCAGGATCAGCCAGACCCAAAGCCTGAACCACAGCCCCACCATGGAGCCCAGCCCAGATCAACCTATCCACAGTCAACCAGAAAGACCTATGAAGAGTGGAGAAAAATGCTCATTGCTTTATGCCACTGGGTTTCTGTGACTGATTGTTGTACAGTTTAAAAAAAAAGACTGCAATAACTGGTGAAAAGAGAGCACCAGTTCTGATGAAATCCTTGTATCAAGTTCAGAGTTAGAAGTCATGGTAGAAATGACAATCTTTTGCACACTATAGCATATGCCACATGTGGGTTGTTTGTATTCTTATTGGGTAAATAATCCAAATGTGTCTCAAATGGAGTGAAAAAAGAACATAATTCAATGTAAACAACAAAAAAAAGCAAAGTAAATTATATCATCTTATTTCCCACTGCAGTCTCTTTACAAAGATCTGATAGTGCCTGTTTTCTACTTAAAACTCTCTGTAGCTTAGAAGGTGTCATAAAAACCTCATGAGCCGCTAGTGGCTTTTAACGATGTGGCTCCATCTTGCTTTTTCTGCCTTTTCTCTGGTCTTTCACTTGCCTGTATGTGGCTCATTGTATATCCCAAGAGCCAAATTTGGGCTAAAAATGTTTCTGTAAACAACCCAAAACCTTTCACTCTCTGTGTATTTGGACAAGCTGTTAAAATTTCCCAAATGCTGCCTCCTCTAGAAAGCTGCTCCTGTAATCAGCCACTCCCTTCTCTTGCCTACACAGCACCCTATTCATAATCCTTTGAACACATACCACA
The DNA here is from genome assembly GCA_963574415.1 of Tarsius wallacei. Taxonomy (NCBI): domain Eukaryota; kingdom Metazoa; phylum Chordata; class Mammalia; order Primates; family Tarsiidae; genus Tarsius; species Tarsius wallacei. Next base: position 3,986 of record CAUYQG010194256.1, read on the forward strand.
TTATATGGTAAATTGTTGCCTTAGTAACCCCTCAATGAACCATTTCTCTGAGTGTTCATGCCCTTGTAGTCTTTTCCCACTAATAGATTGTAGCCAGATTGCTGTGCCCATTCTAGAATGAGCCCTTAATTTAGCCTGGTAGTTTCTTCTTCCTCCCTCATGGAAGATCTTTCTAGAAACTCAGCCACCACATCATGAGGTTGCCCAAGCAGCCAAGTGGAGAAGACTAAATGAATGAGAACTGAGAAGTGAGATATGACAATTACAGCTAAGCTCCATTCAAGCCTCTCAATGATTCCAACCTTCTAAACATCCCTGAAATTCTAGTCTCAGTTGAGCACCCAATTGAATTTCCAGATGTCAGCATCCTTCCCAGCACCCCAGCAAGGCAATGTGGAGCAGAAAATTATCCAGTGAACCCACAAAATCATTAATAGTAATAACATTGTTTTAGGTCACTAAAGTTGTCACTTGTTTTGCACCAAAAGATAACAAACACCTCTATCTGTCAGGGTTCTCAGTTGCAAACAACAGACTCCATTCAGTCATTTATTAAAGGAAATTTGGAAAGTGAAGAATGCCATAAAGGGCCAGAAAACCAGGCATAATGGTTATACATTCAGTAACAAAACCTCAGTTAATGCACTGACTACTCATGGAGACCCCAGTGTTGATGGGCCAAGCATGGACACTTTGGCTCCCACCACAGCTATGACTAAGATATCCACCTCTGCTCCTAGAAAGCTGAGTGCCTCTCCATTATCATCACTAGAATGGATTCCAAGCTTTCCCTCCTTCTTTACGTCTCACTTTTAAATACAAGTTTAAAGTCAGTAACTCTGATGAATAGAAACTGGGCCATATGCTAGGTCCTAGAGTTAAAGGAATCTTGAAAAGTAGGTGTATTCGTTTCTTATTGCTGCCATAACAAATAATCACACTCTTGGCAGCTTACGTGATATAAATCTTACAGTCTGAAGGTCAGAAGTCTCACTGGGCTAAAGGCAAGGTATTTGTAGGTCTGTGTTCTTTCTGGAAGCCCTAGGGTGAAATCCATTACTTGTCTCTTCCATCTTCCAGAGTTTTCCTCAGTTCCTCAGCTCACAGCCCCCTTCACGTCACTCTGACCTCTTCTTCCACTATCATGTCTCCTTCTCTAAATATGCTTCTCCTGCCTCCCTCTTTCCTTACAAAGATATCTGAAATTACTTTGGGTCCACCCAGATAATCCAAGCCCTATTTCAAGATAGTTAACTTAATCAAATCTACAAAGTCTCTTCTGGGGATTAGAACATGGACATCTTTGGGTAGCCATTATTTTGCCTAGCCACAGTGAGTTTCTGATTTTGATCTTAGAAAGGTATAATTCAAAAAATAGAATATTGTCCAAAAACAGAAAAGGATTTGACAACTGTTTTGTTTTTGAGTTGGAGTCTCACTCTGTTGCCCAGGCTGGAGTACAGTAGCACGTTCAGGGCAAACCCAGCAATGACTTGCTGGGCTCCGGTGATCCTTCTGCCTCAGCTTTCCAAGTAGCCAGAACTATAGGCATGCGCTACCATGCTAGGCTAATTTTTGATGTATTGTAGAGATGAGGTCTCGACAAGTTGCCCAGGCTGGTCTTGAACCCACGGACTCAGGTTATCCACTCACCTCGGCCTCCCAAAGTGCTGGGATTACAGACTGAGCCTCGGAGCCCGGCAGATAACTGTTATTAGTGCTGGTTTCAGATATATAATGTTTCTCTCTCTTTGTCCCTATAGAAAACAGTAATGCCCATGCAACTTGCTTTGGCTATTGAAGTACAAGTATAAGTTGATTGTGGCACTTCTGGATAGCAATCCTACTTTTAGCAGTGTGCGGTTCACCATGCTGTTTCTCTTTTCCTCTACCACAGCCACTGGCAAATGGCAGCTTCTCTACCAACCTGAGTCCCAGAGTAAGACAGAGCCCCCAGATGACCCATGATGAACATGCAGCATTCATGAGAAATAAATTGTGTTGTGTTAAGTCACTAAAATTTTAAGGCATAACTAGCCCATCTCAATGTTCAATCAAAAGCATGTGCACTACAAGAACATGTTATAATTGTATGTGACCAAGTATATCTCTAAGAATGCCTATCCACTGATTCCAACTGAGCTATCTTGGTCAAGATCCAGCAATGATTAAAGAATCCAGAGATTACTGATCATGCCAACACCTTCTAAATCCAACTTGATATATCCTCCCATAACTCCTGAAGGTAAGCATACGTACATATGCACATATGTGTGCGCACACACACACACACACACACACACACACACACACAGAGACAGATACAGAGAGAGAGAAAGAGATTGCAGCTCAGAGAGAAGCTGCCTCTTCATTGCCTTCTTCTGGGCTACCAGTTCCTTGCACAGCCTCAGGCCAGGAAAGCCAGTGGACTGCAGGAGGGAGATGGCAACACTGATTCTGACTTGCTGGGTGGCTCAGAAGCCTAAATGGGGATGAAGAACTAAGTCGACTGACAGGGAAGAGAGACACCCAGCTGAACAAATAGACTTGACAAGTTGGTTATAACTGTCTGCCACAACTCCTCGGCTCCAGGAAATGTAAGAAGACAGCCTGAGTCCTGGTGAGGCAAGCCAGTTAAGGGCCAGGAAAAGCCTCCCCAACAAATGTACTCACTAGAAAGGTCTTCACCAGGGATGACTGTTTGCCAAAGAGCCAGGTCTGGAAGACAGCTTGAAAGAAAAATGAGAAAACTGTTGTGGGGAAGGGGGGCTAAGGGGGAGCCTGAGTATGTCAGCGTGAGGACTGGGATGAGTAGAAAAAACAGAATGCAATTTGTCCTAGAAATAAATACAGTGCCTTTCCTTCAAGGGTGTGTTTAGCACAGGGGCGATTCTCAATGAGTCTGGCAGAGACAGACTTTTGTAATTTGGGGGTAGCTCAATGGTGAACATGCTTTTGAAATCAGACTTACCAGGTTTAAATTCTAACCACCGGGAGCTAAAATGACCAAATTCAAGCTTGATGCACTTCATATATTTTACTAATTTTTGTTTTTCTCACATTAATACCATGCTGAAACATCTATGACATTCTTCCATGCAATCATGTATTAACTCTTTCTCTTTCAAGAATCATGAATGAGACAGCTACCCTGTAATCTTGAAAGAAACAAGGCACAATCTCCTCCCTTAAAGAAGGTGCAGATAATACAAACATATAAAAGTTAACCATACACCAGTGATCTTCAAAGTAGAAGGAGCACCAGCAGTCCCCAAGACAGCCATTTGAATAGAAAGAGAAAATATGAGAACTCCTATTTCTTTTCCTCTCATATTTTATGTATGTTTTATAATTTATATAATAAAACAATACAGCGGCACTTGTAAATAATAAATAAAGAAACATGCAAGAAAATATACTTTGGAGATATGGGCTCAAAAATGTGTACTGATGGAATGAACAATTGAAATCCTAATGATTTTAGATTTCCTGGTTAAAAGGACAAAGAGATAATAGCCCTCAATTTCTCCTCATCCACCTTCCCATTGAAATACCTATGAAATAGACCCAAGAGAATTAAAGGTGCAATAATATCGAAAACTATAAATAAAGCTTGGTTACCTACCACAGCCCAAGAGGAATTTCCACTGAGCTAACAATGAGAGGGTTATGAAGCAGAACAAGACCGCCAGCAGGAAGAAGCTAGATTTCCAAATATCTCCACTGTCTGCACCTACCTGGAAGACCACAGCTTTGTTACCAAAAGGAAGGACAGCAGGAGGACTGTATTAAGTACCTAATGCTGTGTATCAAATAATCTGACATTTAATGTCTTAAAACAGCCATAATCATTTATTATCTCACCCAGTTCAGCAGATCAGGAACATAGGAGCAGTTTGATTGAGCAGATCGGCTTGGCATATCTCAGGTGACTGCTGTCAAATATCATCTGGCATTCTAATCATCTGTAATTACAAACTGAGGCTAGAAGAACCACTTCCAAGGTGGCTCACTCACATAGCCAGCAAGTTGGTTTCTCTTCATGTGGGATCGCCACAAAGCTGCTTGAGTATCCTTCCAACATGGCAGTGGCTTTTTTCAGAGAAAATGATTTAAGAGACCATGGTGGAAGCCTCAATACATTTTGTGACCTGATCTTTAAAAAGTACACACAGGGAATAAATACTAGAAGGAGGGATCGCTGAGACCATGGTAGAGGCTGACTATTACAGAATGTTCTGGCACAGCCAGCCCCTGTCACTTTCTCTCTCTCTACTTTTCTCTTCCTCTGTCATATGTATTTTCTCCATTAATTGTAATCTGTCTACATATTTTCTTCTACTTATTTTCAACAATACCACAACAGATATCAGTATCGTTGGCATTGTCATTCATTGTTACTGAGAAGATGAACACACACTTCATGTTGTAAGTAATGTTCTCATCCACCATTTCATTGGACCTCATGGGATTCCAGTAGAGTGAACTGTCTCAAGATTATGAGGCTCAGAGGGAAATCACAATAAACAAAGCCATCACAGGAGTCCCCACCAAACTACAGATAAGGAAAAGGTGAGTCAACTATAATATCTATTTGCAAAAGAGGGAAAAATTTTACTAATCTCACAACTAATAGCAATAAAAGATATATCTATGTATATTTATATACTTGTATGTCTATCTATCTAGATATAGATTTCCCCGATAGGTCACTTGGGGTAGAAGAAAACACCTGAGGTGTGGGTTCAGGAGGAACCAAGGTAACAGAGAAGGTGCCCAAACCTCTGCCTGAGATAAGGAAGAGAAAATGTTTTTATTTTTGAAAAGATTTTCCTGCCATTTCCTAATTCTGCAGCCTCCACTGGCAGAGGTCAGTGTCCCAAGGATCAACAGACAAACAATTGACTAGCGGGGAACACATGTATGGATTTGCCAATACAAAAAGAGAGGACATCCTTTTCCAACTGGCAGTGGGTGAAGTCTTACCTTCTGATGCCTGATTACCTCTACTAAGCCACTTCCATGTACAGTATAAGGTTCTGTAATTGTTAGACCCTGTTCCATGTACAATTACTATACCAGGGGAAGAGAAGTCACTGCACCAAGGAGGGTTCTTTGTTGTAAACAACATAAGTCATTCTGCATAATATGGGCATGAAAATAACACATTAAGATGCTCAAAACATCTCTGAGCAGAGCAAAGAAGTGACTTCTATTCTACCCAGTCCAAACACACTTGTGTGGGGATCTTCTAACAAAACCATCACAACCATGACTATATGACAGCTATGATGATCAGGATGAATGACAGAAATCCTACCACTGCTGCCCCCAAAGAACCAAATAAGCTGAACCACTTTTAGTACAAGAATCTTTCCTTTCCAGGCTAAAGCCTCATATTGCTTATTTCTTATTTCAAGTCTCAAACAGATTCATCTGATCCTACGAACCTTGGTCTCCGGTCTTTCTCCTAGCTAAAAGTAAGCCTTGGGAGGCAAATCTCCTGGGTTCTACATTGAGAAGGCAAGAGTCATAATGTGAAAAATAATTAAGATGTAGTGAGGCTATTTAATAGGTACTGGACTACTACAAATGACATATGTCAACTGCAGAGATAAAATGAGTACAATTAATATAAATTAGTGAGAAGGGGAAGTAAAAGTGCTTTCTTCCTAGTTGCCACCCACCCACACTGTCCAGAACAATATCACAACAGATATCAGTATTGTTGGCATTGTCATTCATTGTTGTTGAGAAGATGAGCACATACTTCGTGTTGTAAGTAAGGTTCTCACCCACCATTTCATCGGACCTCATGGAATTCCAGTAGAGTAAACTGTCTCAGAATTACGAGACTCAGAAGGAAGTCAGAATAAACAAAGCCATCACAGGAGTTCCCACCAAACTAGAGATAAGGAAAAGGCGAGTCAACATTATGGCACAGGATATCCCTGTGTACTTATCTTGGATTCGGAGGTAGAAAACCTCAGCCTTGCAGACAGGAAAATGTGCCCATCTTTACCCACAAGCATCCTCAATTTCTTTCACATGAACTTTAAGAACGCAGATGATTTTACATATGAAAATGTGTGTGTGTGAGTTGGTTTTCCCATTCCTTTCCACCGAAGTCACCCATAACTACCAAGCAGAGCTCCAGATATGCACACCAGAACCACAGTTACTAGGTACAGTGGTCTTTTGTCATTTTATGGCTAACTTGGATCCAAATTTCCTTCATCTTTGGCAGTAATCACCAAACTGTGTTACACTCTTGGTGGTAAGAAACGTTAGGAGGACAGATAACTCCTCTTCCCCTTCAGCAGCTAGGAAGCCACACCACCCAAGCCTATCTGACTGGACACTCCTATTTTGAACACCGAATCTCAGCTGTCTTCCCTCCCTCGGTGTCTGTCACTTTCGTGAGCCTGGTTTTCAGCCCTTTCCTCAGTTCCTGATCTCACTCACACACTTCCTACAGGTTATTTTCCTGTTTAAGTTATGCAAGGTCAAAAAGACCCATGATTAATACAGCCTTCATGTAATGCTAAACATTAGAGAATTCGAGTTTTGTTAGCCTGCCCGGCTTCATCGGGGTTAAGGAAACACTTTTGTTGGACTTTCTGAAAGGCCTTCATGTTTCAATAAACGTCATCGTTTACACTTTCTGTTCCAACCAAGCACTGCCCTAGATAATGGAGACTCGAAGATGAAGGGGTAACAATCATTTCTCTCTAGGAGTTTGAAGCTGGCAGAAGTTCAAAGCTGTTCAAGGCCTTCCTCTGCCATCACTATCTTTTCAGACACTTAGAAATCAAGTTAAAGAAATCATTGATCTCACCAAAATCTCTCTTTCTTTTTTTCTTCTTTTTCTTTTTATTCTTTTTTGAATCAGGGTCTCACTCTATCACCCAGACTAAAGTATAGAGCACAATCATGGTTCATTGCAGCCTCAACCTCCTAGGTTCAAGCAATCCTCCTTCCTCAGGCGCCCAAAGTGCTGCTGGGATTACAGATGTGAGCCACCACACCCGGCTCATCGCTCCTTTTGTATATTTTTTTTTAAAAACTAAGAACCAGGAAGATCAAGAGATTTCTCAAAGTCTTTACAGCGATTTCCAAATAAAGTTAGATCCAGAACTCAATTTCCAAAATCCCAGGCCAGAGATCTTTCCCCGTCATCACCCCACCTGCATGGCATCTAAGCAGCAGACGTCATCTGCCCTTTCACTGATTTTTTGCCAACTGGCCGACACTGAGATACTGGCAAGCAGACTTGTGAATGCCCAGTTAAGCCCAGCTGGGATTATCGGCAAAACGGAACACTACCTGAGGAGGAAAGCAGTCTCACGGAGGCCCTGCAGAGACACTGTGGAGGACAGGTTTAGAGTTAGCACGTCCAAAAGAGAAATGGGAAAAGAGGCAGGCCAGAGAGCATGCCCGTCTGCCTTTCCAGCACACAGCCCAGGAGCATATGGCCCATCATTAGCCACCTGGGAGATAGTTTATTGAGTCACAAATGGAGAATTATGACTTCAGGTGAGAAACATCAGCAGGTAGCCCAGCCCTCAGAAGACAGAGAAAACCCTGTTTCCATGCAAACACCTCCAGTCATCATGAACAAAAGGATACAGGGGCCAAGGGATGACAAGGTGTAGGGACGCTTGGCTCTATCAGATGTCATGATCTGGGAGGTCCTTGAAGCCCACAGAGTCTTCCAGACACTCTTCATGGTCCCCGGGAGCCCCTCCTGATGTACTGCAGGACAGCAACCTGGCAGCAGCCCTCACGGACACAACTGAGCTTGTGGTTCCAAGACTCCTGCTTTTCGTGGTTGGGAAGATCCACTTGACACAGGAAAATCGGTCGAAGCTCCCCTGAACAGGGTCCATGTGGCCTTTTTGCCTTGAGTCCCTCCCACTCTATGCTAAGAGGAGATGGAGTAAAAGGGTCTGACTCCTGAGGCCACTGCTTCCCGGCTATGTAACCTTAGGCTGTCACTTCACTTCCATGTTCCCTGCCTTCCTATCCATAAAATGGGAGCAATGTTATGTAGAAAACAGAAGCTCCTACTTTGAAAGCTCTTAGAAGCACATCTAGCACATCGTACTGCCTCAATAAGGATCAGAGGTTAATATCCCCACCTCACAGATGCCTGAGCTCACTCATACCTAATTTGTTATATTCCTTCACAGCATTCCTCTCACCGAATTCTCCCGCAATCCACATGCCCCTAATTCTCCACCCCTGTGCCTTTGATAA
>CAUYQG010194260.1:0-12950 GCA_963574415.1 Tarsius wallacei
GATTGCCTGAGCCCGCGGGTTCGAGACCCGCCTGGGCAACTTGGCGAGACCTCATCTCTACAATAAATCAAAAAATTAGCCGGGCATGGTAGCGCACGCCTGTAGTTCCAGCTACTTGGAAGGCTGAGGCAGAAGGATTGCTGGAGCCCAGCAGGTTGAGGCTGCGGTGGCCGGGAGCCGCCACTGCACTCCAGTCTGGGCAGAGTGAGACTCCAACTCAAAAAATAAAAATAAAAATAAAAATAAAAAATAAAAAAATAAAAAATAAAAATGTTTTCATCATTAATTGACAAAGAAATGAAGATCAAAACCACTATGAGATACTACTACCTCACACCCATTAGAATGGCTATCATCAAAAAGTCAAAGGATAACAAATGTTGGCAGGGGTGTGGAGAAAAGGAACTCTTGTACATTGCTGGTAAGAATGTAGATTGGCACAGCCATTATGGAAAACAGTATGGAGGTTTCTAAATAAATTAAAAATAGATCTACCATATGACTCAGTAATCCCTCTTCTGGGCGTATACCCAAAGGAAATGAAATCACCACCTAGTAAAGATATCTATACGCCCATGTTTATTGCAACATTATTCACGATAACTAAGATAACCTAAATGTCTATTGATGGACAAATGGATAAAGAAACTATATATATATAGTTTCCTGTGGGAAGATATGGTCCATTTTATGACAGTTTTCAGGAACACCACTGTAATGAAAATTAGGGACTGCCTGTACAAGTGTAGCTCACTTTGCACAAAAGAACATTCCTGAAAAGTGGAATAAACTGAATTTTTTATCAATCAACTCATTTAAAATCTACCATGGACCCACTTTACCTAAAAGGAATCCTTTCGTAAAGAAATAAGTATTTTGAGAAAATTAAAGCTCATCCTTATTTTATTTGCTATAGTAATATAATTATTATATATGTATAATTTCAGCCATAAAAAGAAACAAGATCTTGCCATATGCCAGAATGTGGATGAGCATGAGGGATATTACTCTAAGTGAAATAAGCCAGTAATAGAAAAAGAAAGAAAAATATTGCTTTATATCACTTACATGCATAATCTAAAAAAATTCAAATATACAGAGATAGAGAATAAAAACAGTGATTACTAGGGGAGGGGGTTGGGGGAGGACATGGAAAGATGTAGGTAAGAGGATACAAAGTAGCAGATATGTAAGATGAACAAGTCTAAAGGTATAACGTACAATAAGAGGACTATAGGTAATAAAATTGTACTGTATTTGGGATTCATAGTAAATACGTAGATTTTAGCTTTTCTTTTTTTTTTTTCTTTTTTGAGTTGGAGTCTCACTCCATTGCCTGGGCCGGAGTGCAGTGGCACGCTCACAGCCACCCCAGCGTCAGCGTCAACCTGCTGGCCTCTGGCGATCCTTCCACCTCAGCCTTCCAAGTAACTGGAGCTACATACAGGTCCGTGCTACCACGCCTGGCTAATTTTTGATTTATTGTTAGAGACGAGGTCTCGCCAAGTTGCCCGGGCTGGTCTCGAAACTGCAGACTCAGGCAATCCACTCGCCTTGGCCTCCCAAAGTGCTGGGATTACAGGCTGAGGCACCGAGCCCAGCCAGATTTTAGCTTCTTTTGCCACAAAAAAATCAGATAACTATGTGAGATGATGGATATGGTCATTTGTTTCACCATAACTACCTTTTTACTGTGTGTATGTATAATTGTGTATACATAACATCATGTTGTATACCTCAAATATACACAATAAAATTTATTTTTAAAAAAGCCTAGTGATTATGACCTAGCAATTCTTACTGCTTCCTAATCAACAGTGAAAAGCCCTGATGGTGGTCAAAAACTGTCGCTTTCCACGATGATTTAAAACTTTAGACAATTCAAAGCCACAGAAAGGAGTAAGTAGAACAATGTGGACTTAGTCCTCACTTAATAAAATGTTTTTCAAATTTCAAGACAGCTTTTACTTTTTAAAATGTTTTTCAATGGAAGAAACACCTTGAAAACATGTATTAAATCTATTACTTGAACAAATGTTATGGGCAGTGGAATGATTCTGAATGTACGAGCTTGCTGGAAAAAAGAAAAGGGATGGGAAAGAATAATCGATACTGACACATCCATGCCTAGGATTCTAAACTTGGCTGTGCATCAGAATCACTTATGGAATTTTTAAAAAGACATACTCCCCCCACCCATGCCCCAGGCCTGCTCAATCAGAATCTCTGGGGTTCAGGCTGAGAAATTTGCATCTTTAAAGCTTCCCAGGTGAATCTGATATACTACTAAGTTTGGGAACCAATGTTAGGTCATTTAAATTATTCACTGCTCTCCAACTCCACAAGAATTTCTGTATTCTAGGACAGCAAAATAAATGATTAATTTATGTCTAAATTTAGATTTATTGTGACTAGCAGGTTACTTTTGGTTAAACTTACTATAAAATTGGGTTGTATTTTAAGGGCTTTATACATACTTGCATTGGTGTCACTTGTGTAATGATTGCATATACTACATTTATGTCCATTTATAGGATTTGGAGCATAATTTTAACTACTTTATATGATTAGAGATTTACAGTTCTTATATATTTGCTTTTATGCCATAATGTTGATTATGATTTACTTGATGCTGAATCTTTGGTTAATAACACAACCCCCATTATAAAATTGTTCCTGTGGGAAGATATGGTCCATTTTATTACACAGTTTTCAGGAATACCACTGTAATGAAAATCAGGGACTGCCTGTACAAGTGTAGCTTACTTTGCACAAAAGGATGTTCCTGAAAAGTGGTATAAACTGAATTTTTTATCAGTCAACTCATTTAAAATCTACCACAGACCCACTTTACCTAAAAGGAATCCTTTCATAAAGAAATAAGTATTTTGAGAAAATTAAATCTCATCCTTATTTTATTTGCTCTAAAACTTTAATGTAATACATGGAGAGATATTAAAACAGAGCACATTTATATTTAAAAAGAAACTAGGCTACAATGCAAATGATATTTTTTTCTTGATGATCAAACTACAGATCAGATACTTTGGAGTAAAAAAACATAATCACTAAATCTCCAATCCATGGAGGTTATCTTTTGCAGTCCTGTGAATGTGGATGGAAAGTCAGTTTCTTTGTACTCAAAGACTTAAAAGGATCAGAGTACAAATGCTCACACAGTGTTCCTGTGAGTGAGCGGAAATGGCAGGTACGAGGATCCTCCTTTTTCACAAATGCAAGCTCAGGTTGATCTGTGCAGCTTAAATGGCGAGGGCTCCTGAGCTGCAGACAGATAAACCAGATGCTAGAACCAACTGAAGAACCAAGAGTTATCTGCTCTAAAGAAGAATATTGCTCAAACTGGCAATTTCCCAGACAGAAGAGGGCAAGAGATTAAATCAGAAAAGGCATGCAAAAGTACTTTGCAAACTCTTTAGTACTATGCAATATAGGAAGCAAAGTTCTAGGTTGAGAATGAGGGTGGGGGCAGTGTTGTTGAGGGTTTGAGGAGAAAGTATGACAAAATCTAGAAAAGGGAGGGAATTAATGGACTGGAAAGGCTCTATATGGGTCTAACTTGAGTTCTGTGGTCATAAATTTAAAGTGAGAGCAAGCAGTGTGGTCGTGTGTTTTTCTGCAGCCACTTTTACTTCATAGGTACAAGCACCAAGAAGACAGAATGTTACTAGAATAGTAATTTTGCCAAGTGAATAAAAAGATGTGAGGGGGGCAAGGGAGTTGATCATATATATGCATGCAAGGGGCCTGACTTAGAGTGGTGGCAGTAGAAACAGAGAAGGATAAGTCTGAGAGATTTCCTGAAGATCAGATTGATAGGACTAAGGAGCTTCATAAAAGGCTCAAAAATGCCTCAACACAGGTTTTATTCAGGTAATAGCATTTGAATACTTGCTGTGAAAAGAGTACTGAAGAGTACTGCACAGGTGGGATTTGAGAGGTCAGCTGCAGACCTAGATTTTGTCAACTAGTGCTGAGCTATATGAGATGGCACAGACAAAGCATATATCTGACAAATGGTGGGCTTTGGAAATTAGGTAGGAAGACAAGGGTAACTTTCCCTAAATTGGCAACAGGTTTGGCGGTAGATGAGGAGATCAGTGTATAATGGGGTAGATTGTCACCTAAGTGATAGTGAGGTAGAGAGTAAGAATAAGCTCCTAGGACAAGATCAGTAATGGAGACATGAATCACAGAACAGCGGAACAGGTATTTTGTTGTGTGTGCTTAGGTTTGTCTCCCTCTCACCCTCCCTTACCTTTTGCAGTATAATTTATTTTTATTTTTTATTTTTTTTAGAAACAAGTTTATTATTCCACACTTAATTATAGTATAGTATAAACATAACTACATTATAGTATAAACATAACTCTTCCATGCACTGGGAAACCAAATAATTTGTATGACTTTCTTATTGTAATATTCACTTGATTTCATTGGTCTGAAACATAATTCACAATATCACCGAAGTATAACTGTAATCACAAAACACTTTTCTTTCCAAATCAATTCTTGTACATTTCATTCCTATTTTATTGTCTTGTTCAAAACTAAATCGCAGATTCCTGAGGGCCGGGACCTTTACTGTTTTGTTTGCTACTGTATCTCTAGCACTTAGCCTGTCACACAGCAAGAGTTTTATGAACATTTTTAAGTGAATGAATATGGGAAAGTACTTTCATATCCAAGAGTGCTATCCAAAATCAAGTATGAACCTTCTTCTTAATAATGATTAATATTAAATGAAAGTAACTTTTATGATTATAGCAATATAAAATTCTCTAACATTTTGATACATATTTTAAGTACTTATTTCTTTCTTATAAGATACTTATGGACTGGCAGTAATAGTTCAACAGGACAGTTGGAAAGTTTAAGCGGTTAATTCTAAAATTATTTCCTGGAGGCTAGAGGCAAAAGGTCAAAGACAAGAATGGTGAATTTGTTTAACAGTGAAGTTATTTTCTGTTGGGAGTATTTAAGCCAGAACTACTTAAAAAGGCAAGAGGAGTAACTATGTAGTCGGATATGAAATATATCAAAAAATTTAGAGGATTTTTCAGCCATACCAAAAAACATTTCCCTGCTGTCCCTAGTGATCCCTTTACCTTTTTCTAATTGTCCCTTAACCCCAATCAATACCATGAATTACGTTTCCATCTTTTCTAGTGCATCAGTCTTTTATATTTAGTTATAAATTTATATTTAACTTAAACAATTTTGAAATTTATCATATTTATAATTTATATATTAGTTCTTAAAGTTCTTTGTTGAATGAGTAAATGAATGAGCCACATCAAGACTCTAGTCTATTGAGCCTGCCACATTCTTACTTTCAGTCAAAAACCTCTCTCCTCATCCAACATATTCAGTGGTCTATCATTATAATCACTTCCTCGCCTCGCTCTCCCTATTAGCAAACTAGTTTGGCAAATCCTTGACCCTGGATAAATTCAGCCATTTGTTTGCTCTGACTATGTACCTGAGCAACTGAATGTTGCTAGAAGAAATCACATAATCTTGATGACAGATTGCACTTAAATTCATAATCACGAACTTCAAAGAGGTACTAAATGCTGCCTGTTTGAACTCTTCTACTTTATCAAGCTTTCTTTCCAGGAAAACTAGTTTACATATAGTTTTTCTCTCCAAACCTCTCACATCACTCTCCTCTGCCCTCGACCCTGATGATCTTACCCCATACTTTACTGAGAAAGGTATTATCAAAAGTGGGCACAATTCACTTTCCACCACCAAATCCATCAGCTGATATTCACCTATTTTCTCCTCTTCTTTCCTCCTGTTATAGTGCATGAACTGCTCTTCTCCCTCTTAAAGGTCAAACCTTTCACTTATGCTCTGTATCCCATTTCTTTCTCCCTCCCCCACCTTTCAAATACTTTACCTTTTTGGTTATCCAGTCTCTCTCCTGTATCATTAATCTTTCCTTCTCTATAGAGAATTTGCAAACATACTCCAGTATCTCCTATCTTAAACTGAAACTGCTCTACCATGCCACTGAAACTGCTCTAATCAAGATCAATGTCAGCCGGGCTCGGTGGCTCAACCTGTAATCCCGCGCCTTGGGAGGCTGAGGTGAGTGGATTACCTGAGCCCGCGGGTTTGAGACCCGCCTGGGCAACTTGGCGAGACCTCATCTCTACAATAAATCAAAAAATTAGCCAGGCATGGTAGCACACGCCTGTAGTTCCAGCTACTTGGAAGGCTGAGGCGGAAGGATCACTGGAGCCCAGCAGGCCGAGGCTGTGGTGGCCGGGAGCGGCCACTGCACTCCAGTCTGGGCGACAGAGTGAGACTCCAACTCAAAAAAACAAAACAAAACAAAACAAAACAACAACAAAAAAAGATCAATGTCTTCCAAGTTACAAAAAAAATCAATGGCTACTCTTTGCTCCCAATTTTATTGTACCTCTTAGAAGCAAACTTAGCTAAAACTGAAGTCTTGGTTTCCACATTCCCTCCAGTTTCAAAATCTGTTCCTCTCTAAAATTTTCCCCATGTTAATAGATATGTTATATACATGGATACCAAAGCCATAAAGACTGTTTTCTCAGCTTTATGCGCAGGATATAACTCAAATCCCTTTACATCATTTCCCCTTCACTACTATCGCATAGCCCAATATGACTGTCATCTTTTCCTGGAAGGAAAAGAGACTCCAACTGGTCTTTTAGTTTCTATTCTTGATTCTCTCTTCTCCACACATTAGCTAGGGTAATCTTTTTTTAAAAAAATCCACATCTGCACTAATTACTTCTATGCTTAAAGTTCTCCAATGGCTTCCCATTTTACTTACATCAAAATCCAAATTCCTTATTCCATCAACTTCCCCTTCACTCACATTAGGTTTCAGTTACATTGGCATCCTCTTGTACCTTAAACATGCCAAACTCTTTCCTGTCTTAGGACTTTGCACTTAGAACAGAATCTAAACTGCTGCTATGACCAGGAAGACATGGATCCTCTGATTTTTACAATATCATCTTGTATAACTTTCCCCCTTACTCACTATTTCCCAGTCATGATGCTCTTTTTTAGTTCCTCCAACAACTGACAATCTTCCTTGCTTCAAGACTTTTAAACAAGCTTTCCCACTACCTGGTATGGGCCCCCTCCTCCAATCCCTTTGTCATCCTATGTGTCAGTATCAATCCTACCTACTCAACAAAACTTTCTCTGTTCATTCTAATTGAAAATATTCTATTTTATTTTTTAAATATTTTATGAGATTCCAGAAGCAAAACCTCAATTTCTCAACCAACTCATCTTCGACAATGCCTCCACCACCAACCACTGGACAGATGAGAAACTATTCAGTAAATGGTGCTGGGAAAACTGGTTGACCACATGCAAAAGATTAGAACCCTTACCTATCCCCATACACAAAAATAAACTCTAAATGGATCAAAGACCTAAACGTAAAACCTCAAACTATAAGAGCCTGAGAAAATGCAGGAGACACCCTTATGGAAATTGGAACTGGCAACCAATTCCTGATCAAAACCCCAAGTGCCCCTGCCATAAGAGATAAGATAGACAAGTGGGACCTCATCAAACTGACAAGCTTCTGCAAAGCCAAAGAAACCACTGAGAGAGCAGGGAGACAGCCCACAGACTGGGAAAAAATATTTGCCAACTGTATGTCTGACAAAGGCCTACCATCTAGGATCTACAAGGAACTCAAAAGTGCTGAAAATAAAAAAAACAAACAGCCCCATTACAAAGTGGGCAAAAGATATGAATAGACAGTTCTCAAAAGAAGATATATGAGCAGCCAACAGATATATGAAAAAATGCTCAGCCTCACTAGTCATCAAAGAAATGCAAATTAAAACTACCCTGAGATACCACCTAACTCCACTCAGGATAGCCATCATCAATAACTCAAAAAAAATAACAGATGCTGGAGGGAACACTTCTACACTGTTGGTGGGAGTGTAAACTAGTACAGCCTCTGTGGAAAACAGTGTGGTGATTCCTAAAAGTTCTAAAAATCGACCTTCCATATGAACTTGCAATCCCCCTACTGGGAATATACCTGGAAGAACCCAAAAGATACCTGCACACATATGTTTATCACAGCATTGTTCACAATAGCAAGAACATGGAACTAACCATGCTGCCCATCAAAAGAGAACTGGATAAAAAAAAGTGTGGTACATATATACAATGGAATATTACACAGCCATAAAGAAGAACAAAATCATGAACTTCGCAGCAACCTGGATGGACTTAGAGTCTATAATACTGGGTGATCTTTCACAGAAACAAAGGACTGAGTATCACATGTTCTCACTCATAAGTGGACCTTGAACAACTATTGTAATACTATAAGAAAAGGATTGGCATTAGTGAGAAACTGTGAGGGGTAAGGGGATGGGGAGACAAGATTAGCAGTAGTGGGAATCTGCCTGGGGAAGATCAACAAGGGTACCTGCATAATGAACATTTGTATACCTAACCCTGAATTGTACCCCACATCTTTAAAATAAAAAAATTAAAAGTTAAAATAAAATTAAAATATTTTATGGATATATAATACTTGTACATATTTATGGAGTATATGTGCTATTTTGATACAATCATACTATGTGTAATAATCAGATCTGGGTTACTAGGATATCTATCCCCTCAAATATTGCTAATTAGGAATGTTTGGAACATTCTAATCTTCTCTTGTAACTATCTTGAAGTATACAATAAATTATTGTTAATTATAGTCACCCTATTGTGCTACCAAACACTAGAGCTTATTCCTTCTATCTAATCAACCCATGTACCCTTTCACCAATGCTTCTTCATGCCCCCTCTCCCTACTACCCTTCCAAGCCTCGTGGCTCTTTGTAAACACATATTTACTTATATATTGGCTATCTCTGCCATTAGACCATAAGTTACATCAGAGCCAGTAACACTATTAGTTTTGTTTGCTTCTATAATACCCAGCATCTAATATGCAATATCTGGCATAAAGTTGTAACTCAAAAATAAATAGCTTTGAAAGGAATAAATAAATAAATATCCATCATTTCCTTTTGATCTTCCCAGTATCCTATGAGATAGGGAAGATGTTATCCTATAGAGAGGTTCTACAGTTTGCTCTAAGTCACATGGTAGTTAATAGAACCAAAGTCTTCTTGCTCCAAATTCAGTGCTCTTGTATTACCTCACCAAACAGGGAGTTTTCTTTGTTGTATAAACACAAATACTATAATAAACCCATTAAGTCACATTTCCCATAAAGATATGGCAACCATAATCATAATGCTTTGATTTAAAGAATAAAGACTTAAACATAAAACCTCAAACTATAAGAATTTTAGAAAATGCAGGAGACACTTTCAGAAATTGGAATAGGCAACCAACTGATGACCAAAACTCCAAAAGCCCATGCCATAAGAGATAAGATAGATAACTGGGACCTCACCAAACTGAAAAGCTTCTGCAAAGCAAAAGAAACCATCAAGAGAGTGGGGAGACAACCCACAGAATGGGAAAAAATATTTGCCAACTGTATATCTGACAAATGCCTAACATCCAAGATCTATAAGGAACTCAAATGAGCCAATACGAAAAAAACAAACAGCCCTATTAAAAAATGGGCAGGCCAGGCTCGGGCTCAGCCTGTAATCCCCGAGGCCAAGGCGAGTGGATTGCCTGAGCCTGCAGGTTCGAGACCAGCCCAGGCAACTTGCCCGGGCATGGCAGCGTGTGCCTGTAGTTCCAGCTACTTGGAAGGCTGAGGTGGATGGATCGCCAGAGCCCAGCAGGACAACGCTGGGGTGGCCATGATCGTGCCACTGCACCCCAGCCCAGGTGACAGAGTGAGACTCCAACTCAAAAAAAAGGGGGGAAAAAGATATGAATAGACACTTCTCAAAAGAAGACATACAAGCAGCCAACAGATATATGAAAAGAATGCTCAGCCTCACTAATCATCAAAGAAATGTAAGTCAGAAGCACACTGAGATATCACCTAACTCCAGTCAGGATGGCCATCATCAGTAACTCAAAAAACAACAGATGCTGGAGGGAATGCTGAGAAAAGGGAACACTTCTACACTGTTGGTGGGAGTGTAAATTAGTGCAATCTCGGTAGAAAACAGTATGGCAATTTCTAAAAGATCTAAAAATCAACCTTCCATATGATCTAGTAATCCCCCTTCTGAGAGTATACCTGGAGGAAGTCAAATCATTCTACAAAAAAGATGCCAGGACATGCATGTTTATTGTAGCACTATTCACAACAGCAAAAACATGGAACCAACCGTGCTACCCATCAAAAGTAGACTGGATTTAAAAAATGTGGTACATATATACAATGGAATATTATGCAGTCATAAAGAAGGACAAAATTATGGATTTAGCAGCAACTTGGATGGATTTAGAATATCATACTTGGCGATCTATCACAGAAACAAAGAACGGTGTACCACATGTTCTCACTCATAAGTAGATCCTGAACTTTTATCATAATACTACAAGAAAGGGATTGGTAGTAGCAGGATACTGCCAGGGGAGGCGGGGGGCACATAACATCAATAAGGGTACCTGATCGCAAACCAGGCAAAGTGAGGACCAATGGGAGTCCCAAACTTTACCTGTACAATGACCACTTATGTACCTAATCCTGAATTATACCCCACATCTTTAAAATATAAGAAAGAAAGAAAGAAAGAATTTCTCTGAGATATGCACTACCTCCTTCCTTGCTCTTGAAAAAAGACTATTTCACATACTTCAGGGGTACAAAGGAAACAAGTTTGGGTATTCACTTTGCTTATTTTATAGCACGTAATATCATTCTACTGGGAAACTTACTATAAGCCAATAAAAACAAAGACATAATAGCCCTACCTCATAAATCTGTCAGTCAGTAGGTTCCCAGTGTCTAGATCTCAGATAGCCACCACAATTGCATTGTTTACACAAATTAATAGAGTTAACATTCTCTTAATGACTCTGACAAGTGAACTAAATAAACCTAGCTATCATTTACCCTGTCTCACATTTATATACACACCCAATTCACTGAAACCATTTCAGGAACTATCTAATATGCATTACTCAACATTCTATTTCATAAGAATATAAAAAATATGACTGGCTCTTTATTTTGTCATTATGTATTTGGATGTATTTTATACATAAAATCAATAGCTATTATTTGTTGAGAGCCTATTATGTGCTAGGCTCTATTCTAGTCGTAGAGGATACAGTGGTGTTAAAAAAATTTTGTTGTTGTTGTTTTTTGGTTTTCTTTGAGTCAGTCTCACTTTGCCACCCATGCTAAAGTGCAGTGGCACACTCACGGCTACCACAGCCTTGACCTGCTGGGCTCAGGTGATCCTTCCACCTCAGCCTTCCAAGTAGCTGAAACTATGGGCATGCACCATCATGCTCGGCTAATTTTTGGTTTATTATAGAGATGAGATCTCGCCAAGTTTCCCAGGCTGGTCTTGAAGCCCTGGGCCCAGGCAAGCCTCTCACCTTGGCCTCCCAAAGTGCTGGGATTACAGGTGTGAGCCACCGCACCCAGCTCACTGGGGCTTATAGTACATTCCTTGGCTCCTCCAGGTTATTCACTAGGTTTTCAATTTTCCTCAATAACATGTTTACTAAGATTGAAAATAGAAAGAAACAATATTTATTTAGGATATCTTCAATAATTCTGTGCATGTCTAGTTTCCACTCATCTCATAGTATTTTTCTCAAAATCTTTTAATCTCCCACTGACATCTTTTAATTCAGTTAAGAGAAATAGGCCTTAGAATTTCAGTCCTGGCTATGTCATTTACTGGCTTTGAGATCACGGCAAGTTAACCTCTCTGAACTTCAGTATTTTCTTCTGTGAGGTCTTTACACTGCTGCTATAGTAATATTTCAAAACTGAAATTTGACCAAGTTTCTGCTCTACTTAAAAACCCTTTAACAGTTTCCCATTACCCTTAAAATGAACACGAAAGTTCTCCCCCAAGGCTTCCAAAGGCCCTGCACAGTCACCTGTATGCCTACTTTGCTAACCTCTTCTCACACTATGTTCTCTCTTATCTTCTCCAGTCTAGTCACTCTGAATTAGAGATAATTGCAGTGTCTTAAATTAGTGCTACTAGATTTAGAAAAAAGTATATAGAACACCAAATTAAATTTGAATTTCAGATAAACAACATTTTTTAGTTATAAGCTATGTCTCAAGTATTACATGAGATAAACTTACACTAAAAAATTATTTGCTGTTTACCTGAAATTCAAGTTTAACTGGGCACCCAGTTTTTCATCTGCAACCCTATATAAATGTGTCATCTCCCTCCTGCACTAGGGCCTTAACACATGCTGTTCTTGCTCTCTGAGATGCTCTTTCCTCACTCTCCCACTAACAGAGCTGTCGCAAGGAATAAATGAGGCAAGATTTATACAAGTGTACATCAAAGTACTCAGCACACACAAAAAATACTCAACAAATGGTATAGTCATAATGCAAAGCTTTCTACTCTTGGTTTATCTTTTATATTTTACCAATTTTGGCAACATCAATGCTTTGCCATTTTTTTTTTTTTTTTTGAGTTGAAGTCTCACTCTGTCGCCCAGACTGGAGTGCAGTGGCCGCTCCCGGCCACCGCAGCTCGGCCTGCTGGGCTCCGGCGATCCTTCCGCCTCAGCCTTCCAAGTAGCTGGAACTACAGGCGCGCGCTACCACACCCGGCTAATTTTTTTTTGATTTATTGTAGAGATGAGGACTCACCAAGTTGCCCAGGCAGGTCTCGAACCCACAGGCTCAGGCAGTCCACTCACCTCAGCCTCCCAAGGCGCGGGATTACAGACTGAGCCACCGAGCCCGGCTAAACATGCAATCTTAAGGAGAAACAAGCTACCAGATGCCAGGTATAAAGGACCTAATTCCACATTGCATA
>CAUYQG010194261.1:0-18456 GCA_963574415.1 Tarsius wallacei
CTCAGGCAATCCACTCACCTCAGCCTCCCAAAGGCGCGGGATTACAGGCTGAGCCACCGAGCCCAGCTAGCAATGCCATCTTTAATGGCTGACATTTGTTAGTGTCTGCCCATTGTGCTCTGTTTGATTTTAAGACACAAAAGAGTACTTGGAAATGTAACACACAAGTTGTCGTTTGTTGCTTAATGACAAAGATATGTTCTGAGACATGTGTCTTGAGATGATTTTTATTATTGTGCTAAATCTTAGAGGAGTGCATTTACACAAACCTAGATGGTATGCCACTTTACACCAAGCTATATGGTGTAGCCTATTACTCCAAGATAACACACTTGTAGAGCATGTTGCTGTACCAAACACCAGAGGCAACTGTAACACAATAGTATTTGTATATCAAAACATATCTAAACACAAAAAAGTTATGGTAAGACTACAGTATAAAAGATAAAAAATTGGTACTTGTGTAGGGCACTTACCATGAATGGAGGTTACAGGACTGGAAACTGACCTGGGTCAGTGAATAGTGAGTGAATGTGAAGGCCTAGGACATTGCTATACACTACTGTGGACTTTAAAAACACTAAAAACTTAGGCTACACTAAATTTATAAAATAAATTCTTTCATCAATAATAAATTAACCTTATATTACTGAAACTTTTTTACTTTCTAAAATTATTATTATTTTACCTTTTTCACTTTTTTTGTGTTAACACTTAGCTTAAAAAACAAACACATGGTTGTACAATGATATTTTTCTTCTTTATAGCTTTATTCTATAAGTTTTTGTCTATTAATTATTATTTTTTTACTTTGTAAACATTTTTGTCAAAAATGAAGATACAAACACACACATTATTAGTCTAGGGTCAGAATAATCAATATCATATCACTGTCATCCACTTTCACATCCTGTCCACTGTAAGGTCTCTAAGAGCACAAACCGGCATGGAGCGGTCATCTTCTATGATAACAATGCCTTATTCAGGAATACTTCCTGAAGGACCTGCCCCAGGCTGTTTTACAGTTAACTTCTGTTCTTAATAAGTAGAAGGAATACATTCTAAAATAATGATAAACAATATAGTATAGTATCAACCAGCAGCATCATATTTATCATTATCAAGTATCATGTCTTATACATAATTGTATATGCTCTACTTTTATAGAATTGACAGCCCATAGGTTTATTTACACCAGAATCACCACAATCAAATCAAAAGAACAATGTATTACACTATGATGACCCAATGGCTATGACATCACTGAGTGAAAGGAATGTTTCAGTTCCAATATATTCTCATAGGACTACTGTAGTACATGTGGTTCCTGTAAGCTGAAATGTCATTATAATGTTCATTAAGTATTTGGGTATATTTACTTATAAAGTACTAAACATTTAAACTTTAAAGACATGTATATTCACCATTTTCACTTAATTATTAAGCAAAATAGCTGGTTCTTTGTCTTTTACTTTTTTCTTTTTTCTTTTGTAGAGACAAGGTCTCGCTATGTTGCCTTGGCCAGAGTGCAATGGCATAATCATAGCTCACTGCAGTCTCAAGCTCCTGGGTTTAAGCAACTCTTTTACTTTAACCTCCTAAGTAGCTGTGACTATAGGCATACAGAACCATGCCCAGTTAATTTTCACTTTATTTTTATTTATTTTGTAGAGACTGGTCTTGCTATGTTTCGAGGCTGATCTAGAAATCCTGGGCTCAAGAGTGTGAGCTTCTGAACCTAGCCTCCTTTTACATTTTTCATAACATTTCAAAAATTCATTTATTCAATTGATACTTATATTATCTTCATCATTTCTTCTCAATTTTTCCTTTTTGGAAGACTACTATCTAAGATCTAAATGACTATTGAAATCATTATATTGATTTTTTAATAGATGACCTAAACTAATTTAACTTTCAAATTGGGTTACTCCTGTAGTGTAGAATGGCAATAAGGTAGCCTGCTTGATAATCTATCACGTGAATAAAAAGTCATCCTGTGGTTAACATTGATTATCCTTAGGTAATATAAGCGACTGGTAACCAATTTTTTTTTAAATGAGCATTTTTATCGAGATGTCTAAAATGCAGTATCTTCAGATTCTCAGCTTCATCTGGGGGACTCTTCATTGGTGGTTTAATATTTTACTTCTAAGTATATATCATTTATGATGTTTTACTAAAAACAATTGATTTTAAAATTATTAACACTGTAATAGACAGTCGCACCAGTATTTTCTATATAGCATTGTGAGAGTAATAAAAAATATCTGTAAGCAAAAACTCTCAACTTACTAGTAAAAATGCATCCATTATGTTTCTTTTATTATCAAATTAACTAAATAATTGTGTGTTTATAATAATTAGGGATATAAAACTAATTTGATTTGAATGAAGTCCAAAATAAGAGATATAGTATTGCTATATCTCTGGGTATACTGTTCATTCTGAAAAAATGGTATGGAAATGTTTCCTTTATATGAAATATAGTAAAGCACAGTTATGCCATTTTTATTTGAAAGTTTGGGGCATAATATTAAAGACTCATATAGCTTTAAAAAAAGATAGTTACTTTCTTTTTAACAGGGTGATACCGAAGTCATTCCTGGGGAGTACTGAGAAGAGGAAACCCTCTCTGTGTGTCTTTTTTATATATTCGTTTAAATTTAAACCAGACTTAGGAGGATTGATTAATGTTCTTCAGTGACTCATCTTTAGATGAGTGACAATGTCAAACCAAACTTCCCACCCTTGCCTACAAGGCCCAGTGACAGATGGTCTAAACCTCAACTTTTCCTCAACTCAGATTATAGTTTTCCTCACACTCACTGGTTCTACTCACCCAGACCTTTTGGATCCCAGAACATGCCAACGTTGTCCTGCCTTAGGGACTTCATCCTTTATAGTTCATCTTTTCCTAAACTGCCCCATAATTCAGTTAGCAGTTCAAATGTCAGCTCTCTGAAAACATATTTATATTTGTCTCATCTCAAATGTCAGCTCCTCAAAGATAACTTCCTATAGCCTCTAAACTCAGATGTCATCCATCTTTGTTTTCTGTTTTATATAGGATATATCACTATTTGCTGCTGTATTAGTTTTCCAGGGCTGCCATAGCAAAGTGCCACAGACTGGGTGGTTTAAACAACAAACATTTATTTCCTCACAGTTCTGGAGGATGGGTGTGTGAGATTATGCCAGAAGGGTTGGTTTCTTGAGGCTTTTTCTCCTTGACTTGTAGATGGTCACCCTCTTGCTGCTGCTTTACATGGTTGTTCCTCTGTGCACAGGTATCCTGATATCTCTTTGTATGTCTAAACATCTTTGTCTAGTAAGGATAGTAGTCAGATTGAATTAGGAAGCACCCTAAGGGCTTCATTTTAACTTAAGCATCTTTTTAAAGCCCTGTTTCCAAATACAGTACATTTTGAGGTACTGGGGTTGAGAGTTTCAATATATGAATTTGAGGGTACGCATTTTAGTCAATTACAAATAAATATACTTTGTCTTCTTACTATCTACCTTCTGTTTGCCACAATTTATAATATGAGCTCTATAAGGTCAGAGGAATGCTTGACTCATTTATTGCTCTCCCCCAACTAGTAAAAGAGTGCATGGTCATAGTTTCCTACAGTTGGTGGACAATGAATATTTTTTGAATACTTGAATTAATTGTTTTATTTAATTTATATTGACCTCCAGTGCTGCACAGGAAACTTCCCACTAGAATCTATTATTGTATGAAGAGTCAATGGGGAGATAGAGAAAACTTTCTTCCCTAAATATTTAGAAAATTGTTCAGAGTCAAAAATAAAAATGTATTTGTTTTATTTTGATAGATTTTATTATGGAAATGTTACTCATAAAATTACTATATTAAATATTTAGGAAAGTCAAGAAGAAAGAATATTATTCAAGAATATAGCTAAACGACTTACACGAAAAACACAAAGTCATACACTTAGCTAACTTTTCTCTTTAAGATTTGTAATATGCCAGGGTGCTACCATGACCCAGAATCTAGTAGAATTTTTTTATGGAAAACACACTGAAGAATGTGAGGCTTAAAATAGCATTTTGAAGGAATAAAGACAAAATATAGGCAGGTTATATAACAGTAAAATGCAAATTGTGAAAACAGCTTGCCAAATCAGAGCAAAACAGAAAAGTCAGGAAATAGCAGACAATCAAATCTGGTAGGTGAGAGTCATGTAGTTCAGACATTTAATTTGACTTAGATCAACTAGGACCTTTCTACAAGGGAAATTGTGATCGGTGTAGTCAATTTGTGCTGATTGAAGTTTGAAGCAAGACAGTAAGTGTTATTGCTTTTGTCATTTGCCCAGACTAAAGATGCTATAACATTTGATATGTCACTAACAACTTCAAAATTAGAAGTGAAGAACTATCCTCCTTCACTACTGCAAACTTTGAAAACTGGTTAAAGGGTTAGTTGTGCTACCATTTATAGTGTGGGAGAAGTTGGAGATAGGTCTTAGTTTGAGCTAGAAACAATAATTTTCTTTATTCTTGTGTAATGTTGTAAAATGGAAAGCAATATGAAGTAGAACTTTGAATCAAAATAAATTTAAATGAACAAAAAAGAAGGTAAGACAGAGATGTAAGTTTCAGAGTCATTAGAGCAGAGAACGTCTCTTCATCAAGGACAGGATGGAAACAAAGGAGCAAAAGACCTAATACTCAAGCTTGAAGAATGATCTCAAGCAGAACAAAATACATGATTTTCAAATGATTGGGTCATTACACAAATATACAGGAGAACCAGAAATAGATTGCGTCTTCGTCAAGGTACTTGAAATATTTTCAGGATGGAGGAGGAGGTCATCTTCACTAGGGAGGAAGGTGTCATGCTGTTTCACCACCATTCTGTACTTTGGAAATAGATGGGAGGGATAGCAGTTTGCTCTAGGTTCTAGTTGCCTTCAGTTTGATTAAGGGACGACAGTCTACATTTTTATAAAATGCTTGATGGTGCACTGTGATTATGATTTTGATCATGAAGCACACAAATTTGAATTCTCTGCCTCATCCACATTACTGCCATTGTTGCTGTGTCTGGAATTCATCCTCATTTGGAATATTCTGTATTGATGATTGCCCAGGATATAATTTGAAGAATGCTGAGATCCTGCTGCACCTCACACTCCAAGCTTCAGTTTGGCTATTCTCCATTCAGTCTTTTAAAATACAGACCCTCTGGGAGACATTTAACTTATAAAATACGTTTACATACAAGAGGGACCCTGCCAGAAGATGTCCTTAGAAAAGAGTTCCTGGAAAATTGTTGTTGAAAAGAGATGAGTGGAAGGATTTTTTAAAAATCAGCTACATCATGATAATTTATTTGATTCTTTTTCTAATTTCTATATTTTTATTACTGTGCAGAAGCAGCATAACATTGGGTTGCATTAGTAATATTTCTATCTTTAAAGGAGCTAGGCAAAATGAAGAATTTTTTGTTACTTTCCCTTCAGTATCTCACAATTTTGTAGGTTGAAGAGATTTCACACATCAAAAGAACCAACTCAACTGCTGTGAACATGAAAACAAACTTCTGGCAGGACTTTGACCTTTCTAACTAGATTTGCCACCTCCTCTTCCCTTTTGGATCTCTGAGCCAAACTTGTATTTTCTCTCCCTATTTTCATCATCTACTGTGAGAAAATAAGGTGAAAAGTAAAACCCTGAATCCCAAGACATGCTAGAATCTCATTCTATTCTGTTTCCTTTTGGCCATAAGTTTTCCCCACTCACTTTCAGGAATAAACAGTTTCAGGAAACAATCTTTACAGTTTTAATAGTATGTGGCATTTGCAGTCTCTGAAGTCCAAACTTTAAAGTTTTCTTCTTCAATAACCTGGGGCGTCTGGATATTGTCATTCTGTGCTCTGACCATAATTTTCCTTCTACATTGCTTCTTGATTTTTTTTTTTTTTTACACAGGCACATTTGGGTCTACTTTGTGTCAATTACTGCTACAGCATAAAACATCAAAAACGATTTCAAAGCTATTTCATAATATACACATAATCTACACATTTCTTATAAAGTATTTCTTTCATTTGCCTACACATATATCTGATACAGGCAGCAGGAAGTCACACATGAATTTTCCGTCATTCTGCTTAGAGGATAGAACGTAGTATTAGTTATGTGGAAAATAATTCTTTAAGGGAGGAAATTTGAAGTAGGTATAGGTTATATTTTCCCCTCAATTTAAAGCATACAATATCACCAAAAGGAGGTATTTTGTTGAAATAAGTTATCTAAATTATTTGACTGTGAATGTGAGGGCATGAATAAAATATAATTATATGTATTTGACATTCTTGAGAACAACAATATTTGTGGAATTCATACAGTGATATAATTCTCTTGTCAAAGGTGTACTATTTCCAGCTGTATCTCAGTTGTGCTTTCATATGGCAGTTAATGTTTCTAATTTTTTTTTCACAGATAAAGTAAAGAAGCAGGGAGGTTAATCTGAAGACAAAAAAGGTAAATTAAAAACATTTGTTTCTAATCAGTTGCTTGCCTAAATTCACTTCTTTGCTTGGAAGGAATTACTTTACTGGAAAAAAAAAAAGAAGGAATTATATTTATTTATTGTTTGTTATTGTGACTCTTTGTTATTTGGAATAACAGTCATCCTTTAGATCTGAATTATTTATTTGCTGGTATAGCTGTCTGAACACAGTAATTTTGGTTATAATGAGATAATAATTCAAAAAGTAACTTTTAAAGTTGGGTAACTCATGTTGAAAAATTGTTTTCTAGGTTATTATTTTAGTCACTTATACATTGTACAACTCTTCTGACAAAGAAAAGATGATTCTTCCCTTTACCGTAGTAATATTCTCATGCATTGACATTATGAAATTCAAAACTCTCTCTACATTTTGTATCAATATCTCCCCAAATATATTGGCATTAGGCATACTGTTTCAGACATTTCATTAAAAAAAAAAAAGGTTTACCCCAGTCACCATGGAAAAGCCTGGTTCATTATTTGTTCTGTTTTTAAAGTTCAATGGAGCTTGCTTTTTAAAGTCTCATAGTGATAATCTCTCTTTCATTCTCTCTCTCCTCCATCTGTTTAAATTTCACTACCTTACATTTTACGCTACCGGAACCTAATGTTTTTAATGACAAGAATCTGAATTTTACATAAATTTAAAGTATTCAGCACTTAGTTTTGTAGCAATTATATCTAGTTCTGCCTTCTATAGAATAAAAAGCTCCATAGACAATATATGTGATGGGCAGTGATACATTTTTTTTTAAGATGCAAAAATGAGCCAGGTAAATATTTTTTTAAAACTAGCAATTTGAAATAAATTTTATTTCAGTGCAAAGACCAGCCAAAAGAAAAGGAAATAAATGTCACCAATATATAGAATAATTGAGAAACTTGAAAAACAACAACAACTATAGTATCGGAGTGAAATGTAAATGACAAAATAGGGTATGCAAACATTTTTACACATGTAAGGCAGGCTATTTTTCCTTGTTACATTAAAATCTGAAGACTGCAGCTGGGCATGGTCGCTCAAGCTTGTAATCTCAGCACTTCGGAAGGCCGAGGAGAGAGGATTGCCTGGGTCCAGGGGTTTGAGACCAGCCTGGGCAACTTGATGAGACCTTGTCTCTACAATAAATCAAAAAATTAGCTGGGCCAGGTGGCATGTGCCTGTGGTTTCAGCTCTCTGGAAGGCTGAGACCAGTGGGTCGAGGTTGCCACGAGTGTGCTGCTGTACTCCAGTCTGGCTGACACAGTGAAACTCCGACTCTAAAACAAAGTAAAATAAAAATCTGAAGAATGTATTACTTTATTTTCTCAAAGGAGAACTGAACATTAAGAAATTTCTGGCATCAGTCTTAAAAATGGCCACAGACGAATTTTCTCAAAACCTAGAGGTCACTTTTTAGTTGTTAAAGTGATGGCTTTCAGAATGAGTAAGGTACGATTTTCAGATAGATTAGAAACTTCTTGCAGACAGGTGACTGGTCTTTTTATCTTAGTCACAATAACATCATGCCTCAGTATTCTCCATCTACTTCTACTCTTACCTCCTCTCAGTCTACTATCCACATAGCAACACAATTATCTTTAAAAATGAAATTTATGGAATAATTTTGCATTTTTCAGGATAATTTTGTTGTTATGCCCAGCCGTATTCTTGTGAATAGTCGACTGACGAGAGGCAGAGGATACCTGTGCTCGCATGTTGATTGCAGCACTATTTACAATAGCAAAAACATGGAACCAACTCTACTGCCCATTGAAATTGGACTGTATAAAAAACATGTGGTACATATACATGATGGAGTATTATATGGCCACAAAGAAGGACACAATTATGGACTTGGCAGCAACTTGGATGGATTCAGAGTCTTTCATACTCAAAGATTTATCACAGAAACAAAGAACTGAATACCACATTCTCACTCAAAGTGGGTGCTGAACATTTACCACAATATCACAAGAGAGGAATCGGCAGTAGCAGGACACTCCCAAGGGAGGAGTAGGGGTACATAACATTGATAAAAGTCTTGATCCTAAACCAGGGAAGTGAGGACCAGTGTGAGGCCCAAACTTCACCTGCACGCAGACCACTTGTATACTCAATTCTGCCTTGTACCCCATATCTTTAAAATAAAATAAAGGGAAAAATGCAATTTATATTACATCATTTGTCTACTTAAAATCCTCTTCCAAGTAAACTAGAACTACAGGCGCACACCACCACACCTGGTTAATTTTTCGGTTTATTGTAGAGATGAGGTCTAGCCAAGTTGTCCAGGCTGGTCTCAAACCCGTGGGCTCAGGCAATCCTCTCACCTCTGCTTACCTCAGAATTCATAAGTGTTAGGTAAGTGGATTACCTGACAACAGAAGAGACACATGGATTTATATCTTCTTTTTTTCTTTTAAAATTTCTTTTTTATTTCCTTTTTTTAAGTTTAAAGATTAATTGTTGCTATCTTGATTAAAAAACATTTATGTAATTTTGGGATTCAATTAGTTTTGAGGACCCTTATTATTCTGAAGATTTTATTTTTTTTATTTTTGCTTTTTTTTATTATTATTATTTTCATTATTTTGACTGATTTCTGTTTCCAAGAAGAGGAGACCGATTTATCATTTTTCAAACAGAATAATGATAAATTGATCCCCTCCTGGAGTCATTTGGACTGATTTTCACTGAAGGTCAATGACTTGGCACTTCTTAGATATACTCCAAATTTTTTGATAGAGTATTGATAAGACTTTCTGCAACAACAGAGAAATCATAGCAAGGTATTTTATATTATCACTCATTAACTCCTTGACTTCATATGTTTTGCAACTGTAAAGTGCACTTAGAGGGACATGGAGCACACAGTGCCTGGGGAACCTCTTTTGGGATAGGATTCAGAATGATGTTCAGTGTTTATATTGAAAAGTGAGTTCCAAGAGGCTCTTTAAAAGTGCCCTTTGCTTGTGCCAAGAACTTGGATGAGTCCATTTTGTCTAATATTCAAAAACATAGCATTCTTTTTCTCACTACTGTGTGATAGATTTGTTTATGTTTGTTCTTGCCACTTGGGCTGTCTGCTCTCCTTAGTTATAGTGTATTGCACGAAAATGTAGTGAGGTTAGTCAGGAATGGAGGACTGGACTAGGGTTGACAAGTTGTAAGTTTAATTTTAACTCTACCAGAGGGCATCCATTTAAGAAAATGAATATGAAAATAATGGAAATATCTTTCCCATCTAGTAAGTATTTTTTGCAAGTCACACAAAAACATTCATATGAATGTGCAATGTAACTTATAAAATCATGGACAAAGCCGCTCGTCTTAATACTTGCAACATGATTATTTCTTACGGAAATCCCATGAGGGGCAGAAACCCCAAACACATTCTAAGCTTTGTTTTTGTTTTCAAGCGTCAGCTGCTCCATTTTCTATTCATTTCTACAGAATGAGATTTTGATCTGGGAGATTATATTGTCATTATGAGAGTTGGCTATTGTTGTGTAAGTCACCTCCAAAACTCAGTGCTTAAAATATTTATTGTTGTAGCTCTCTAGTTATGAGAGTGGGGCTTGGCTGAATCAGCTGGACTCACTCATATATCTTTGAGTTGGAGGTTGTTGGCTAATTTAGACTGGCTTAATCTGGGGCAACTGGAGCAATTAGGCTCTGTTCTGTGTGACTTTTATATCTACCTGGGACCAGCAAGCAACGCCGAGTATATCTCTCACATGGTGAGAACATATGGGTAAACATAAGTAAGACTGTCCTTGCAAGCCCATTTCAAGCTTCTACTTATGCCACATCTGCTAATATTTCATCGGCGAAGTCAGTTGGCTAAACCCAGGATCAAGAAATTACACCCTTACTACTTCATGAAAAATGCTGCAAAGTACGTGGCAAAGAATGAAAATAGGAAGGAGTGACAAATTGGAGCCATTCTTGCAATCTGTTACAGTTACCTTTCTAAGGCCATATTTCCCAAAGTGGGACAATTGTATCTCATAATCGTTCATGCTCACAATATATTCACATGTATTATACTCAGTAAAAATCTAATCTTAGATCCTTTTTTTTGTTGTCTTGTTTTTTTTTCTTTCAAACATTATATTTAGAGTATCAACTTTGAATATTAGCTGCTGTCACATAAAGTATACTATTAGTCAATGCCAAATAATATAAACATTAAAACTCTGGGTAATCTCTCTCTTTCTCTCTGTCTCTCTCTCTCTCTGTCTCTCACACACACACACACACACACACACACACACACACACACTCAAATATGCTCCCTTTTAATGTATTTTATAATTTACATATCACAAAAATATCCTAAATTAAACACATATATAAGTATAAAATAATATAATATTAACTAATAACATATATTTTATATATACATGTTTGTGTATTTTCCTGCTTATTACAGTTCTTTTATTTGATAATTGAAAGATTTTAGTTGTTCACATGACTCCTTTCTTTCTAGCAGATATTTTAACAGAACAAATTCAGTCTATATCACTTCTTATAAAATTTAATCTGATTTAAATCTTATTTATTTTTGCTAAATCAGACGTGAATGATTTTATCAGATATTTTAGGCTTTTTCACAGTATTATATTTGCTAATATAAGGTTATTAAAAGATAATTTAATAGTATAGTTTAGTAATTGCATTGCTTTTCTCTAAATGTGTTCATGTCAACATATTTTGCATTTATATTCAAATTGACTTTGCAGAATCTGATATTGTCTAAAAGGGAAGGCTGGTAATTATTCTCCATTGTACACTTTGTCATATTTATGCTTATTTCATCGTGTTAGGAAATAAAATTGTATTTGATGTTAGCATGCTTATCACTTCCTTTTGTGTTTTTATGTGTGCAGTAACAACTGCAGTAATTCAGATCTGAGTCCATGCTTTATGTCGTGATCACATAAAACCAAACTATTTTCTGCCTATTTGGAGTCCAGCAAAGATGCTCACTTAACCAATTAAAAAAGGCCAACAAAACGTAAGTATTATAAATATAGATAAACACAGGCAAGAATTGGTTCTTTAAGAAGCAGCAGAGATCAGATTTGCTTAAGAGAGGAAAAAAAAAACAACTGGAAACCTGAGTTCATAGGACCTAGTTTAATAATTATCTGTCCTGTGATTGTGAGGAAGTCATAATCTCTTGAGTTTTTGTTTTCTTATTCATATATATATATATGAAGATAATAATAATCAACTTACCAATCTCATATTTTATTTTGGCAGAATCAAACCAAGTAGCAGGACAGTGTTGAACAAATTTTAATGTAGTAAAGTAATGTCCTAGCATGGATTAAATTGAGCCAAAAGTTGGTAGCTGTTATTGGGAGCAAAAGGGACTAGAAAATGCACTAATGACTTAAACATTTTTAACAAAATTGTAGCCCCCCTCATAGGTTTCATATGACTGACTGGTCATGGAAACAGCAAAGAAAAAGGGCTACAACCTTTGACTTTGACTATGACAAAAGAGAACATACACGAGTGAAGGAAATTCGTTGAAAATCTGGTCTTTCAGAATCTGTATGTAAGTTGTAGGTTTAATGTGGAAGCTTTCTATGTATAAAGTTTTATACACACAAACACACCCACAAATGCACACTTAATGATTTCAGTGGAGGAAGGCATTTCAGCTGGAAACAGCTCTGTAAAGGTACAAAACTTCAGTTTGAAAAAGGCAGGCACAGAGAATCCTCTTCCTGAAGCAGAGTCTAAGGTTCAGGGATAAGGATTTTTACACGATGTGAGAGGAGCTAGGCAATGATTATATGCCTCTGAGAAAATAATTTCAATGATAAAAATTGTGTTTCAGTCAACAATGTGTGACGGTTGTCTTAAGAATGGGTTGGAGGGGGCAGGAAATAAAGGACCGTCAGTATGAAATTGACAGGGTTATGAAACAGAAAGGGACTACAAGAATGAAAGCAAAGAGGCCTCAACTGAGAGACTTCCAAGGGGATGACAGCATTTGAAGACAGACTGCATTAAGAAGGAGAAAGGAGAATTAAAGATGTTTAGTTCCTCTGTTTGAATGCATGGAATACATACACACATGTATTTATGCTATTTTGCACAAATGGTGTTTTTAATTCAACTTTCTTGAGGTATAGCTTACATAAAGTATAAATTATCTTAAAGAAGACCATGGGCAAAATGAGAACAACATTGTAAAACATAATCCAGTAACTAAGAAAGTTAAAAACTGAAAACAGACATTGGCCTTGAAATAATTTGATTTAATAACCATCAAAATAGATTGCGGAGAAGTGACTTTTTTCATTTCTTTATTGTATGACTAATGTCTATGAAATCAGTGCCAAATTTCCAATGAGTAAAACATTTTTATCTATCTTCTTCTAAGAATAGATTTTGCTCTGCTTAACTCTTTAAAATCTCATAGAAAGGCAATTTACTTTATATTTACAAAAATAATTATAAATACAGATTTTACTACATATTATTGTGATTTTAATAGAGATGAAATTTCTAATATAGGAGGAGATAATATGTAAAGAGATTGATTTGTGAACCCCTATAGCAGATGTAAATTATTGTAAAAGCTAAGTTACAAAGAAAATAAACTTTATAAAATTCTGTTTTCGCAGGTACCTTGGTTTTTGGTAATATTACTATAAAAATCAATTATTTTCAAATGGCTAAACTTATGTTCTGAATAATGAACTCAGATACCTGCCACTTAATTTTTTAGTCAGAATGCTGTCGTAACAAAAATGTTAACAAAAACACATTTTTATTAGGCTTTAGTAGAAGAAAAAAATGCCAATTTAAAGAAAATGAACAAAGAGACAAAAAATGAAAGAAAAGAATTTGAAGAATTTTTTTTTTTTTTGCACGCTATAAAGTCTCTATGCATATAAAGTGAGTTTGGGTTTGGTTTTTCATCACTAATTGCTTCCTAATATAGATCTTTTCTCAAGACTGTGTCTTATTGGATGGAAAATATGGTTGATCATTTAGGAAACTGTTAGTTCATGTATCTTAGTCTTTGTTTTTAATCCTAAAGGGTTTAAATATTTTGAGGACAGAGATAATGTCTTCTTTGTCTGTATTTTTTGCAGTACATAGGATAGTAATACTGATCATATAACAGAGAGTGAAGCATTTACTTAATAAATGGCTTGGCAAGCATTTACTATGTGTACTGAAGTGTTACCAGTTCAGTAATAATTCCACCTTCTTTTTTTGCACAAATGATGAGTTTGTAAAACTTTTCACTCTCAATAATTTACTCTGAACTTTCCATACTCCCCATAACATATTGACAGTAATTGTCCAATTATATTTGAAGTTCACGGAGATACTATGCGCTTTCTTTTATTCCTCATCTTCCTGATGTTCTTTACATATTTCTGACTTGGGGATATAATGGAGAACGGGAAGAGAAGAAATGAAGATGCATTTAATTTGTGGTGGCCCATTTTAAAATTTAAGTAGTAATTTTCAGGCTGAAATAATTGGTGCACAGGAGAAAAAGAAGAGAATGATACATGATGTGTGTCTGACTGATCTAGTAGGTAGAAAGGCCTTAGAGAGGAAAGCTAAGCATAGAGCAACTAATCATTTATTCCTCTATTCACATAAGTAATTTCCAACAGGTGGCAGCCACTTACATGTATTATGGGCTTGGTTGTCATGTATATTTTATGTCATGTATAATATGTATAATATGGGCTTGGTTGATCACAAAGCAGAGTCTGTGTACATTTATAGATACTACTAGTGTGTGCATGGGTGATTGTATATATGTATATATATAAATATTGTATGTGTGTCTATATGTACACTATATATATTTACCATTTTTTAACTTTAGAGATACTGCATAATCAGAGGCATAGATGAAAGACCTTTGCTTTAAGTAACACTATAAGGTTATTTACTGCAGTGTGAATTTGCATATTATCAAGAGTCTATAAAACAAAGTAAAGCTTTTCTCTGTTTTTTGTTTTAGTTTGTATTTAGTTATATATTTGCGCATAGTTTTTTTCATAACTAATGATGTTCTTGTGTTACTGATATATATGTCACTATCTCTCTCCCCCCATATATAATATATATGTGTGTGTGTTTGTGTGTGTGTGTGTGTATGTGTGTGTGTGTGTGTGTGTTGTATAATGGGTATAATAAATAACGCTTCTATAGCCTAGAATAATTTTTTTTATCATTTTTTACTATTAAAAATGTATCCATTTTTCAGAATTGAGGTCTTACATCATCTACTCTGAGTGCCGAAGGCTTTAATTACTCTTTTCTTTGCTCCTATGTAACTTTCCATCCACTTCTGTCATAGAGCTAGGCACCACTGCAAATTAACAATTACATTGAGGTAAATCACTAGTATGTTTTTGTACAGTTTAGCAAGTTTGACCTAAAGGATTTAGGAAACTTGATCCAAGGCATTTAAACCCTGCAGTGGTGTGAGTGTAAAAATCTTTGATATGAACCTCTCTGTCAGCATCATATGTCATGTAATGGGAGAGGAGAGAGTGCAACAGGATAAAAGTCAGAACTAGGCTCTGATACTGATCTTTTTAATAATGTTTCAATATTTCCATCTACAAAATGGGGACCATAATGCCTACCTGTCGGGTTCTTGGGTGAAGCAAATGAGAAAGTGCATGTAAAGTACTAAGCACAGGGCCAGGAAAGCCATCATTATTCAATCAATATTTGTTAGTGTCATTGTTAATAAATTACGGGAGGTGAAACCTAAATTAGGGCATTATCTAGAAGGTCTGACAATTAAGTTCATGCACTCATCCTAGAAAAAGTTCTACATACCTCATTACTGAATAACACTGTGGTCGCCTTTAAAGACTTCCCTTGCGAAGCTATGCACCGAAGGCGGCACATAGTTCACCCATCAAAGCAATTTTGGAACTCTTTCTGTAGTGACCATCAGAGCTGTCATTGTATTACCCTTGATGTCCTCTTGAATGTCATTAAAATATCTTGGGAGTACTTTGAAGGTGATCATAGTGATATTCAGCAATGAGGTATTTAGCACTTCTTCTAAGATGAGTTCGTGAACTTAATTGTCAGATCTCAAATTTTGATGAAGAGGAATGTCTCAAAGTAAGAAAAAGCATCTATGGATTAAAACAACCAAGTACGTAAAAATTAATTTTAAAACCCTCATTTATAAATAGAAAAATATTTCTTAGGAGCCTCTGGGTTAGGAAGCATTTCACCAGTTGTTTCAAATCATAATTGTTGGAACTTTAGACAATAGAAAGTGTTCAAAATTGTTTTTAGTTTTTAGATTTGAACTTAAAAAGTTTTCACAAGGTAATATGCATTAATGTGTTTCTTTGGAATGGATTTGTTTACTGTACATCTCATTTAACAAAGTGAGAATTAATTACAAAGGAATGGTTACTTTTAAATATTAAAAAATTTATCAAGTGCTATTTATTTTGTATAATAAGTTCAAAATGCAAAATCTATAGCAGATTTACAGAAAAAAAAGAAACATTCATTGTGAAAAACACTGAGACCCACTCATTTAATCAGAGTCATATGGGGACCCAATGTGCTTACCTACTTCAAACAGCTTAGGCAGCCTACTTGCTTTTGAAATCCCAGAAAACATTGAAAAAAAAAATCCTCCTAACAACAAGGAAACAAACAATCCAATTAACAAATTAGGTAAAATATCTGAACAGACACCTCACCAAAGAAAATATCTAGGTGGAAAATTAGCATATTAAAAAATGCTCAACTTCATATATCATTAGGAAATTGAAACTCAACAGCAATACGATACCACTACCTGTCTATTTAGAATGTCTAAAATTCAAAGTACCAAATGCTGATGACGATGTGGAGCAGCAGGAGATCTCATTCAGTACTGATTGGAATGTAAAAGAGTGCAACTACTTTGAGAGACAGTTTGTCAGTTTCTTGCAAAACTAAATATATTCATTTTAAATGACCAGTAGTTGTACTCTGGAATTTATCCAAATGAGTTGAAAACTTATATCCACACAAAACCGTGGAAACAAATGTTTATATCTGCTTTATAATTGCCAACACTTAGAAACAACCAAGTTACTCTTTAATAGATAAATACATAAACTGTGATACATCCATACAATGCAATATTATTGACTTAAAAAGAAATGAGCTATCAAGCCATGAAAAATAGTAAAGAAAACTTCAATGTATATTGCTAAGTAAAACAAAGCTATTCTTAAAAGGGGATGTATTGTATGATTCTGATTATGCAACATTCTAGAAAAGGTAAAACTATGGAGACAGTACATAGATCAATAGATGTCAAGGATTTATGGAGAGAGAGGGAGGGATGAATAGATAGAACACAGATAATTTTTTATAGGACAATAAAACTATCCTGTGTGATAGTATAAAGGTGAATTAATCCTAATGTAAACTCAATAATGTATTGATATTGGTTCATCAACTCAGCAAACGTCCCACAGTAGTGCTAGAAATTAATAATAGAAAAAACTGGAGAAAGGTAAGTTGGGAAGTTGTATTGTCTTCTCAGTTTTTCTATAAACTTCTAATTGTCCAAAAAAGTTTACTAGTTAACAGCAACAAAAAAAAAATCAGTGTTCCTTCTCTGGGACATGTCAACTTTGTTTTGTTGATCCTGAGCTTGTAAATTCTCTCTCTTCCTCTTCCCCAAAGTAAATAAAGCTTAATTCTTTACAACCCTCCCCAAAATATAAAATAATGCTAAATTATTTTGAAATAAAGAGATTCTGACCTTCAAATAAGGAAATGGAACGTAAGTCTGGCCAACTCCTTAAAAAGAAAACAGTCTAGGGAATAACACTGAGAGATGAAAGAGGAAGTTATGACAATGACGATGGTGATGATGATAATGATGATGATAATAATCCTTACACAGGATTAAGATTAATGAAAACGATCCAA
This sequence comes from Tarsius wallacei, assembly GCA_963574415.1. Classification (NCBI taxonomy): domain Eukaryota; kingdom Metazoa; phylum Chordata; class Mammalia; order Primates; family Tarsiidae; genus Tarsius; species Tarsius wallacei. The sequence continues at coordinate 17,499 of CAUYQG010194261.1, forward strand.
ACAAGTTATAGCAGCATAATAAAAAGAACATAGCCTTTTAAATCTGGCCATATTACTTACTAGCTATGTTACCAAAGACAGGTTTTTAACCATTCTGAGGTACTGTTTTCTCAAGTCTCAAATAGTAAGAATGATAATATTTGTATTGTGAGGTATTTCAAAGTTTTTTTTGTTTTTTTTATATACAAATTTTTTTATTGTGATATTGAGGGGTATAGTTAAGGGTTAGGTACACAAATATGTCTCGTTCAGGCACCCTTGTTGATAAGAAGTGTCCCCCCATCCCCAGACAGGTATTTACTGCCATTAATCCCTTCCCCTATCCCTCCCACCCCCATAGTTTCCCACCACGGTCAGTTATTTTCTTGTGGTAATATGTTGGATGATCAAGGTCTACTATATTAAGTGAGAACATGTGATACTCAGTTTTTTGTTTCTGTGAGAAGTCACTCAGTATTATAGACTCTAGTTCCATATAGGTTGCTGCAAAATTCATGATTTCGTTCTTTTTTATGACTGCATAGTATTCCAGTGTGTATATGTACCACATTTTTTTAATCCAGTCCTCTTTTGATGGACAGCAAGGTTGCTTCCAGGTTCTTGCTGTTGTGAACAATGCTGCAATAAACATATGAGTGAAGGTATCTTTTTTATAATGTGATTTGAGTTCTTCAGGGTATATTCCCAGTAGTGGGATCGCGGGGTCATATGGGAGGTTGGTGTTTAGAGCTTTTAGGAATCGCCACATTGCTTTCCACAGAGGTTGCACTAGTTTACACTCCACCAACAGTGTAGAAGTGTTCCCTTTTTGCCACATCCTTTCCAGCAACTGTTATTTTTTGAATTATTGATAATTGCCATTCTGACTGGAGTTAGGTGGTATCTCAGAGTGGTTTTGATTTGCATCTCCCTGATGATTAGTGAGGTTGAACATTTCTTCATGTGTCTGTTGGCTGCT